>WBMZ01003009.1:0-59698 GCA_013400975.1 Atrichornis clamosus
CCTTGTTTGGACGCTTTGAATTAATTGTTTTTCCTCCCTCTCCTCTGTCCAGCTGCGAGAAGGGGGAGGAAGTCCACGAGCCTGGGGAGTTCCTGGCCTCTGGCCAGACTCAAACCATAACAGAAAGTTATAAAGCTATTAGAGAACCTCCAAAGAAGGGCAGTGAAGGTGGTGAAGGGCCTTGAGGGGAAGCCAAATGAGGAGTGGCTGAGGTCTCTTGGTCTGTTAGCCTGGAGAATAGGAGACTGAGGGACCTCATTGCCGTCTGCAACTTCCTTGTGAAGGGCTGAGGAAGGGCAGACACTCATCTCTTCTCTCTGGTAACCAGTGACAGTGATGCCTAAAGATATTTGGCTCTTTATGTATTTGTAGCCCTGTAGATTTTTAGTATATATATCTAGCTGTTTAGTTTCTAGCACTTTCTCACTTATTTCTCATCTGTCTCATGTTTTAGAACAATAGTTAAACTTTCTCATATTTTTTCTACATGTTGTTCTGTCTCAAGTCCAAGGAAAGGAATTTCAAAGAAGGATTGTTTTTACACTAAGGCTTTGTAGATGTAACAAGATGTAGAGCAGAAACCCTTGGAAAAACCCTGATGGGGCAGATCCAAAGGTGGGTTACCGGGACGACCATTCTTCTACTGGATGTGCTTGCTCGATATGCTAAGTGGTTAAACTCATAAAAACTGTAAGAATTCAATGCCAGGGATGCGCATAACCATATTTGTGTACCTGAAATCTTTCATTAAATACCTGCCTTTATGTTACCCCCCCTAATACTGTTTGGAAAGCTTTTCTTTCTAATTTCGAGGCATCAGTTTGGTGGACCCAGATGTGACAAGGGATCCCACAACTTCTCTGAGATTGGATCACATCTTGCGAGGGATTCCTTTGCCAGCACTTTTCAAAGAGTACCTGTGGCATATTCAGGACATGTTCAAGATCCCAGAATTCCTCACAGAGGATGGAAGGTAACATAAACAGCAGCTTCTGTTGGTAATTGTTTTGCTGGCAGTTGTGGCTTCTTCTTTGGTACTGTTGGTTGTTGATATTATTTGGTTTCCAGAAATACGGACTCAGCTCGGCTTTGAGGGCCACTTCTTTTCATTCCCATGACATGACCTCAGAGGTTTTTCTTCCGTTTTGTGTTTCGTGCAGAGCGGGTGGGTTAGCCCATCTTGCAGCTTTTCACAGGGTGTGGGTTCTGTTCAGGAGGGGGACGCCCCTCCAGTGCACTGTGTGAGTGCAGTTTGGTACTGCAGTGGAGTGCGTCTGCCTGTGGCTGGGCGTGATGCATATAGATGCAAAGGGGGTGATCTTAGACAACAATATCTACCATGAAAAGCAGAGGAAACAGATTATTCACTTGACTAGGGTAGTTTATGAGGTAGCTTATCATCAATGAGCAGAAATAATATAACATGATTATTGCTGCATAAGCATCACATGATGGAAAGATGTACAGAAAGCATCTGACACACAAAGGCCCAGTGTTGTGTTTTCTGCTCAGGCAAAATTTCCTCTAATGCTTTCCAAACCAGAGGGAGTCATTGACCTATTACTACTTATCACTGGCATAGCTTTCAGAAACTGTTGCAGGACTCGGTCTTTTGACAGCATTTTTCATCCCATGAAATCCCATGCTATTTTCCAAATTATATCTATTTACAGGTAGATAGACAAACTTTATCCATGACAAATCTGGTGACCTGCATGGTAAAATGCAGCAGAGACGCTGCACACCAACTTAGAAGGGCAGCATTTATCCTGGATCAACATGTGACTGTGTCTGCTAAGGACTGCAGAGTTTAATAACTCATTTCTACAAAAAAAAATTAAAGTAGACTTTTAAGGATCATAAGCATCATCTACTTTTATCCTAAGCCCAGACTTGGCATCACCACACAGGGATGTTCACCCATTTTTGCTTCAGATCAGCCGTGGGAGGCTGGGTTTTCCTCCAGGTTGTGTCACCCAGCTGCTGGGTAGGACAGATATGGTGTTTATGAGGTCTGACAGGATAACGTCCCAAGGTGACTCTACAGTGAAAACAGTTGTGAAATGAATTTCCTACACAGGGAGTCTATGTGCACTCAGGGCAAGATCATGATATACTCTTACAATTAACATTTTACACAGCAAAGAGTCTCAATGAAATCAAGAACAGAACCAGTGGCATTAAGGAGTGTATTAACATGGGCAAGAATATCACCATTGGGCTTTGACAGGATTTGTGTTAGATACAGAGAATCCAGTAGATGACAAAAAACAAACAAATCCTGGGATCACATTCACTGGCAGATGCAAATGTTAAATAAAATCTTTACAAGCAGCACTACATTTCTTGTCTAATTTTGCTTATGGCACAAGTGTGATGCACTCTTAAGAATAAAACTCCAATTCTGAATTGAGGCCATATATATTTCTGGGTTTCTGAAAAACCTCAAACCTGGGTCCATTACAAAATTGCTGAGAGGCACTTCACTGTGGCAGCCTTGGCTGTTCAAATTGAAATGTAAGAAATGGTGAAGCAATACAGGGTAAATGCTCCTACTGACAGATACAAGTCTACAATATTTGGATTTAAAAATGAATCTTCTGAATTTTGTCATTATCTCCAAGAGATTTCTGGTGTGACAATGGTGATTATAGAAGGAAGAAAAAGTAAATAGCATTCAAAACTATGAAAAGAAAGGCTTGATGGCCCTTAAGTACTAAAAAGTTCAGCAGGGGCATGATGTAGCCAACAACCTGTATTTTAACATACTGATGCCTAACCATTCAAATCAAAGTCAGTATGCTATCTTTTGTCCCTATGGAAATTTAAATCATTAATAATGACACTACCCATATATACCTATATGTGTATCTATGAATATATATTTCTGAATTAAAAAATCCCATTGCATTGTTTTACTCTCATTTCATTCAGTTCTCTAACACAGCAATGTGCATTTCTACTCTTCCAATCAATTTATTCTGTTAGTACTTTTCATCATTTTAAATCCCTATGCTAAGTCAATAATGTTGATTACTTACCATAAGCATTATGCACACCATTCTAATACAGGTTATTTGCAATTTGACATCTTCATCTACATGCATTATTCCACTTGGAAAATTAAATGAAACCCTTGATTCAGAATTTGAAACACTTAGATGCAATGATCCTGTTTACTGATTTACTGAAGTTGTAGGTTTTAAGCACTATTTAATAGACGAAACAAAAGGCACTATCAGGCAAAAAGGAAGCATCCAAGTTGGTTTAGAAAGCATTTATACTGTATGGATAATGGACATTTGTTGTGATTTTCATTGTTTCAAATCTATAGTTACTAACACTGTTAATCTCATTAGTGCTTCAGTTTTCATACAATTCAGAATATGATTCTAATAAATTCAATGTAAAAGAAAATGTAGCACTCAAAACCTCAATTATTTTGTCAGAATCCCTTTCCAACATTATTTGGTAATTAATAGGTAGCTGATACGGGATATATTTTTTTTTTAAATTATTGAAATTTTGCTTGGGTCCTGTGTGAACCATAAACCCAAATAAATGCAAAAATTCTTATAGCCCTTCACTGGTACCGATACACTTAATAACAGCTGTAACACAGTGACTGAGCACACTGAGCATCTGAATGAGAGTTTGACATGATGTCTTTGCTCAGATGGGGCTCTGTTGAGGACCACTTTAAAGCGAGGGATCAGCTCACAGTGACTGTGCTGATACGAAGATGAAACCACCTGGAGGCACTAATTTTGGACCATTAATTAGAAGTTTACTTCTAATTAACTTCTAATTTACTTCTAGGGATTATATGGTGCTTTGGGTGACGGTGTGAAGGGAAGACAGGCTGTCAACAACATCAAGTGTCTTTTACTGTTGCTTAGTAAATGGTAGTGAGTAAAAACAAAACCAAAGTGGATTTTGAAGGGCAGGTTATTGGCTTTGTTTGGTTTGTTTCCCACTTCTACTAGAATTGAAGTCTTGGTGAGTGTGGTGCCTTTAAGTGATTCATCTCTATTCAGATGATATTATTTCAAATTCAAATTTATAAGCATAAATCAGGGAAAATTCATTCTCACATATCCACAACCTTTCAAAGATTTTCTCAGCCATTACTACACTGCAGATACTCAGTTTATTTCCTGATCTAAGCCTTTCACTTGAGATTTTAAACATATTATTTATCTCAGAAACATCATGAATTTAGTACTTGTTCTTATTAGCATAGAATTATAATAAATCTGAGGAAAACAATGGAATTAGAAATATATTACATACTAACTTTATACAGTTAAATGAGCAGATGCTGAAAGCTTGCTTGATGGCATATTTTTATTCAGAATTATTTTAGGGATTATCTAAGAGCTGTACTGTGGATTATACAAAAAGAGTAATTTCAGTTTAATTTAGCCCTGTGAACATGTGAAAGTGTTTCAGACAGGTGAAGTACACCGATGGATGTCTTAAGCTACCACTCCAGGGACTATGAATTAAAAAAAAAGTAAGTTGCCAAATGGAGTTGGCATTTTACTAAGTCTGGATATAATTGTACTAGAAATCTTGAGGATACTTTGAAGCAGTCTTAAGAGAAGATATTGCCTACTGGAATTCCTTCTTAATGCAAGTTTCACTGCAATTTATTTTAGTTCAAATATTCTTGTGACATAGGATTATGCTCTTGCTCTGGATATGTATATTCATATCACCAACTGAAATTGTTGAAAGCTACATATATTCGCTTCTGTGCCAGCTGACTTTTATGGTTCAAGTCTCGCAAATGGAAAATAGCAATAAATGTCAGACCAAGATTTTTGTGATGGACATGGATTAAGCTTCCAGTCCATTGATCTTACTGCCCATCTACTGGTTTGTTTTTGCTGTTTCCATTGGACTTCAGAAGTGTTGATTTCTCTCTCTCATTTGCTGCACCCAGATCCTAACCCATGCAAAAAAAGTCAGCCCCAGGACCAGCATTAATGCTTCACTGTACCCCAGCAACACATTTATGGGCACTGAGGATTACAGTAAAATGCAGCCAAAGCATGCAGATTGTCTCTTCTGTCTCAGCTGCCTTTCATAAAATAAGGATAAAACTTGGAGCTTTTATTACTTCTCAGAAAAAAAGCATATGTCTACCATCATCCTCCTTTTCCACAGTCTTTTACTTCTGATACCTTTCTTTTTAAAGTGGTCAATAGGAGAGATCACTCTTTAGGAAGCTGCAGTTCCCTTTGTCAGGTATCCCTTACTAGTCACCCTGTTGAAGACTGCCAGTTATCAGCATAGTTGAGCAGACCGATTTTCCTGCTCTGACCAACTTTATTCCAAGACACACTGTCTGAATTAATTCTAATGATCCTCTCTCATTGACTGTTCATCTTCCAGTGCCTACCAGTGGCATAAAGCCAGATGCCATCAAGTGGCACTGTTTTGTCAGATGCTTAGCAGGGACCATCTAGGCTTTTCTGTTTATAAGTTAAGTATTTGTAAAAATACAGTATGCAACTATACACTTCACTTACTCCACAGGCTTTAGAAGGATTGACACAGTGATTTATGAAGTTAAACCTTAGGCTAGAAGAAGCCTATAAAGATTAAGTCATTGCATTCTTTTCCAAGCAATTAGTAGACCTGCACTACTAAGTGGAGATCAATTATAATTGAGGAACTGAGAGAGGGCAATAAACAAATTGCTAGTGTTTTCTCTGAAACCTGTTGTTTTACAGACTCATTGTTATTTAATCCAGAAACTCAACAGATTGTAAATTATCCATTAGAGTTGTCACTGGCCCCTTGAAGAGTATTTGCTTTATGATAAGTGTAAAGAAAGGAAATTTGCCTGGTTGTTTCAGAAGGAATGGGACAATTACACCTGATTGATAATCATCACAGCTGTACTGCCTGTGTCTTGATGATCTTCAAGTGGTTTAGTTTTTTCAGTTGACTAACATCAACATTTAACTTTACTAACTCAGCTATGAGGCACCTGGTGTCCACTCTATTTTTCAGTACCTATTGTGAAATTCACCACAAAAAAGAATGAAAAGTGACCAATGGACTTAGCCATTCAAAAGAAAGGTGAAATAAGTAGTAAGTTATAGTACCAGAAAAAAATATTTCTTTTCCCTAGCCAAACCTGAAGCTTTAAGAATGTTCATCAAGAAGACTACAGTACATTTTGGAAGTAATCAGGGCTGCTTTACTCTGTGCCCACAGCCCGTGCACCAGCCACATTAGATGATATTACCAGAGTGGAATTCATCTTGCTGAGTTCACTGCAGCCTTTGGAAAAATTCTCAAGTGTTTATTTGTTTGTTTGCTTGGCTTGCTGGGTTTTTGTTTGTTTGTTTGTTTTTTGTTTGTTTTATCTTTATTTTGTTTCCCCCACCTTGGGTAGTAAGGAACAGGAATACTGTTTTTGCTGCAGGACAACTGCCCATGTGCTAATATACTAGGATATCTGCTTTCTGCAATGAAGTTTGAAGTATAACCATGCACAAAGATATTTCTTTAAATGAAAGAGACCTTGTTCTTTGCCTATCAACTATCCCAGTACAATAGCTACAAAGCAGAGGAATTAATATTTTGGCTCTCTTCTAAATCCTCTCCCTCCACGGTGAAAAATGTTAAGAGGCTCTGGTTTTCAGTTTTATTTATTTCATTTGTATATGTAGGCAGCTGATAGAGACCCCAATCTTGTCAATACCAATGTGCTAGGCAGAAGTTTAAGAAGAAGTATACAATTCCTGCTCAGAAGAGCTTAAGGATAAAAATCTAAAGTACAGGAAAATGGACAAGGCAGCGATATAACCAGTCACAAAGCTTTCGCACTCACTCCCATAAAATAATGAAAAACACTATAAACCCCACAATATTTAAAAGATTGTATGTATATTACAGTTTTTGAGCTCAAGTTTCCAGAACTTTTCCTCCAAATATAACACCTAATCCTCCACTCCCTTAAAAACCCTAACTTCCTTTCAATTAAAAGTAGAAATCTTGTATTGATTGTGGGTTTCCTCTATGTGTGTGTAACCTTAAAGAACGTACTAACAATAAAACAGAATTTCAAATAACTAAAAAAGAAAGTTTAGTCTACACAAACACTGTCACAATGCCCAGCAAGAAGTAGAATCGGAGGGAAAAGAAATATGACACATCAGAGGATATAAAGGAAAAAAATCCGCAAATTCATTTACTTAGTTGGTTTCTTCCTGGAATCTCTCAAAATTTCTTCATTGCCAGAATGTATAGAGATTCAAAGTGACATAGTTACAAAAAGGGCAGCTATAGTAGAGAACTATAGTAATATGCTATCAGCATTTATTTTTCTGCTTTGTCTAGAACTCATGTAAACTATCATGTCCTAGAAGTCCTCTGACTGTTTTGATCATCATTAAATGACCCTAAAAATTCTGTTTTTCAGTAAGAGTCACAGAGCCCAGTCTGCAAAATCCCAGAAGCCAATGATGGCAAGACATCATGTGTCATTGTAACCAAAACCAGGGAAAAAAAGTATCTAATTAGCAGAAGAAAAATATATGTCTTTCATGGATTTGAATTGTACCTGTCATTTCTAATTTCTCTCCTTGGCTGGTCGACCATATAAAGTAATAGATAAACAAGAGTAAAAATGAAATAATGCATTCCCAAGTGTTGGTTTTGTCTGGTTTGCTCACGGTGTGCTTAACAACAGTCACTAAAAGTGAGTGGCCAGATTGCAAAGATTTCCTTATAATGAAAAAGTCCATGCTGCCTCTACTCCACTGCATCCAGCCCCAGCCCCAAAGTATAATGATGTCTGCATATTAAATCTAACTATTTATAATAATAATAAAAACCTCATGGCATTGCAATCTTTGTTCAGCACAAGATCAGAAGCTTACAGAGGAAAAAAAGAATCCTGAGGCAATATTTTCACATACATTAAGAACATATATGTGGGGTGTGATGTCCCATTAACAGACATCATATGCTTCCTCTGGAGTTGTTAATTCCTAATCTCATCAGGGGAATACATATGTGTGCTGTATATATATTCATTGGAAATGTTTTATAAATTGTTTGTCTCTAGATGAGAGGTTATACACATCTGAAAAAGTACATTGCTCTTGGTATTAATCTTAACAAAAAATTTGGTTTTTTTCCAAAATTTAGTATATTTGTCATATGGTGTAGCAGCAATTGATGAACAATGAGAAGCAGCATTACTTCTAATGAAAGTGAAGTAATACTGGGCTTAGTCTTGACCTCTACTCCAGTGAATCTCAAACTGAAAAGAATGAGATTCTTCCAGCTAACAACTTTAACACTGTGTCGGTTTACAGTCTTGGTGTATACAATCTGATTGAAAAAAGGTATTATTTGAGCCTAAAATTTTTATTCATAAATACTAGAGTTTTGTTACTGTACCTGGCAACAGGCAATCCCTGTTAAAATTAATGAAACTTCTGAAAATTAATGAACGCTTCTACATTCAAAAACTGATTATCGTAAAACTTTTCCTCAATGTACACTTAAACAGGTTTCCAATGTGAGCTTTAGCATTACAGTTATGCATTTCTAAATTCTGCAGACAAATATATGCAATTTCTTGTGAGGTCTTTTTATTTCATTAGGTAAGAAAATTAAAACTAATGGGAATTCAAAATCGATCAGGTGATGTTCAAATAAAGATTCTTTCATAGAGGATTTATAACCCTTTTTAATAAATGTCTTACAGTGGAATGAATTGCTCTTGTTTTCCTTACAGATTTCTTTTAACTTTTGTGCATGAATACTGGCATTTTGATTTGATTCAGAATTTTGTAGTAAATTGCTATAGTTGTTGACATTAAATTTTCTGCTATAAGCACTCTACACTGATTTTTTTTATTGTGATCTGAGTCACTCAAGAACAGTGAAAATTTGAAACTTTAAGATCTTTCAGAACAGAACTAACTGAATGTAGATATCCAACAGCTGTGTGAGGCAAAGGACATTTGTTGATCTTAGCATTAAGTGTCAGGGTAGAGATGGTTTGCTTTGTATGTTACAGCTGTGAATCATAAGGTGAGGGGATAGATGTGCAATGAATAAAAGCTCTGATGATTTTGTAAAATTCTGAAGGACTACTGAATGCATTTATATACCCACACAACTTGTCCTGCAGGGTTTGTAAAACAGTAGGAGTTTCTATGAGGCTGTAAAACCTCTCAGGTGCCTGCCTGAGGGTTAGTCAAATCTGCGTGAGATCTTGTGGATCTTGTAAACTGTCATTGAAGTGCTGTAGAGTTTGTAAACTTTGTCTGGACCTTAAACAAAGTCTGGGGTTCCTGCAGCAGCTACAAAACCTACCAGAACTTTAGGATTGCTCAAAATATGAATATTTCACCAATAGAAATTAAATTAACCTTTCTAGAATAGTGAGGTACTCTCTAAAATTGCACAGATATTTGTGGAAGTAGTATAGAATATGAAGAATCACCAAATTACAGAGTTGCCATCTATGTGTCAGGTTGTTGAAGATGAAAAAAAGTCTTAAGAGGTTAATGATGGTATTCTCTTTATTGCAATTCTCAGACAAACTTAACTGTACACATTTGGCAAACAAGCCCTCTATAATTTCAAATTAATGGGTATTCTGGGAATAAAACATTTTTCTCTCAAGAAGTAGAAGTGAAGATAATGTGTTCTCAAGAGGAACTTGGTTGAAAATTAATCCAGCTCTTGTTCATCAGTGGCGTAAACAACCTGGAAAAAAGCAGTGGTTTGCATCAGTGCACTGGTTAAAAATAATATATTACATCTTGTGCTACATTAGGTCCTTTAAAAATTGCTCAAAAAAATGTTTATATCTTCAGTTAATATGAAGTCCTTAATAAGCTACTCAGGTTTTGGTTGTTTCTCTGAACCTAACAAAATTCCAGTCTTTCCTTGACCTTCATCCCTACAAGTAGAAAACCTATGTATTTCAGTCAGCAGACAAAACGTATGAGGACTGTGAGAAGAGGAGTCATCACAAAGTGTTGGTACGTTGGGGAGTGACCTAAAGGGAAGGAGTCCTCACACAACATTTTCCTTCTCCCATAATTGCTTCTGCTTCTGATATAACTGACTATATCACCTTCAGAAGATCTGTGGTAACTATTAAATTTCATTTTCTGCAGACTCCAGAAAAAATAAAATCAGTCAAATATTAGTTAAAGTGTAGTGTCTTCCATTGAGTGTACCAGCATATCATAAATAGAAGCTTACATTTATGTTACTGAACATTTAAACATTATTTGAATATAACTGATAGGAAGGTGAAACATGGGTGTACAGGAAATTTTTGTCACAACTGGAAACTCAATTTAAATAAATACTTTGCAATCTCCTCAGGTGCTAGGCCATGCTTAACCTTGACTCTACTTAAAAAGACATCGTATTAAGAATACAGTTTTTGCTTTCACCCCTTTGTATCTCTTAGCTGCTGTACGTTAGAACATTACCTTAGGGGAAGGAGGGTGTTTCAATGCTCTGTGTGGAGTGCAGAGCAGTTCTTTGCAAACATCTGCCATTGTTTCTTATATGGATGAATACATAATACTTCCAAGTATACAAATAATATTTTAGATTTAGATCTCATTTACATAATAAGTAAGAATGCAGAAAATGTTCCAGAGGGCAAGCAAACACTTTGAGAATAAAATGGAAAGATTTTTTGAGAACTGTTTCCTTGTTGGTTTTTTTAGTGTGTTTTACAGCTAAGAGATGGTTATTGCAAAACCCAATGTTTTTCTCAGTCTATCTGCATGTAAAGCTGGAGAGTGATGGAAACCAGAGGAAAGAACATGTTAAGATTAAATTCTCAAGCAAGTAGTGACAAACATCTTGTCCTTGAAGCTTATATAAATAACTTTCCTGTGTTTTTTTAACCTGTTTCCCCTGCTCCCCAGCCACCCCAGCAGCGAGGCATGTCATTCTGATGGCTCACATCCATCTCCTTTTATTGATGTCCACTTTGGTATCTGTACAGGTCATCAATATTGCTGCCTCTGCGGCAGCCGCTGGGAGCGGCAGGGCAGCCTTGCGGGACCTGGCACGCGGGGGGAGGCTCGGCTCACTGCCGAACTCACGGTTCCAGCCAGATGCCGGTACCAGGCTGTCATAAATCTTTTGGGTGACCCAGGTGAACTCTGAGGCTCAAAGCTCACTGAAAACTGATCAGGCCTCTGTTTAGTTTAACAGGCCCTTTTCAGTGACAAGTGAAGGGTTCAACAAATGCTCAAACCAGATATATATTAGTCGAAAAACTAATGGCTTTTAAAAGAATGTTTGACAATTGTTTAGGGCTGTCTGTAGATCCATTATACTGATAAATGACCAACTTGGTCTATGCCAAACTGGACATGGCCAGAGAGAAAGTAACTTTGGTTATTATTTTTTTCCCCTCCCCTGCCTCCACATGCACTCTCCATAACTTTGGGGGCTTCATAAGAGCCTCATGTGTTGTGGCGGTCAGGAAGATTTAAAGAAGGCAGCAAAGGGCACCTGTGTAGCTTATATTTAAGCATACAATCAAACTGGAATTAAGCAAGACTGCAGATACCCCCAGTGACCTGCTATTGACGGTCTGAACTTCTAAGTTAGGGTCAGTTGGGGCCCAGAGTAGGAGGTCAAAAGCTGGTCAGTGCTCTTCGGCTTCAGTATGTTGAATAGGGAGACTTTATTGCTGTGATTTATGCAATTTGCACAGACAGGTTAAGGAGACCTTAAAACATGCCACAGTGCTCACTTACACTGGTTACACCATCCGCTGGGAAAATAAATTCTGATTGTCCATATGAAATCTCTTGTGGGTATGCCTTGAACTATTTTACTCCCTGTAATATAAAGATTCATACCCACACTCGACCCCTGAACGTGGCAAGGTTAGTGTTTCCAGATTTATTTAAACAGTGTGAATGCACCAAATGAAGCACTTTACACAGCTAATTAATTGAAAAGGCAGAATAACAACCAGTAATGTTTTGTTGGTTTTTGTTATTTTTTTTGAGGGGGAGTGGTGTGCAGCTAAACTTAAGATTTTAAATTAGTTGCAGTGACAATTTGAACACAATGAAGACTGATTTTTAAAGCTTTTTTTCTTTTTGTTTACCAGAAATTTTACAGTTGATGAAAAATTATCAGATCAAGCATTTACTGCAAAAAATGGCTTTTGCAAATGTGTAGATACTTATTTTCATAAGTGTGTTAAGGAAGCCATTTTAACAAGCATATTCTATGACCTAAGTTATATTTACATGAAGTTCAAGAATGGTTGAGCAAGAATTGCTTTAACCTCTTAAGTAATTGCACAATTATTAATAAATATATTTATAACCAGCTATAGAACAGAGCAACTCTGGTGGTTAAATAGTAACTTGTTAATAAAAAAACTTATGCATATTATTTTAAATTATCTACTACTCTGTTGCAAGTACAATGCATATTTTTAAGGCTGCCATGTGTGTATTTATCTGAAAGCCTGAAACAGATATATAAGACACTTCTCAAGTCAATAACACTCGCTGCAACCTCCTATAGAAGTATCTTTTGCTTGTAGTGAAATATAGGAAAAGCTATCAGCCTGTTACTCTGGGAACACAGAGATTAAGGTACACAATGCTGTCCACTGATTTGCACATAAAAGGTTCTGCAAACAAGTAACAGGAGTAGAATGTGATCTCTCACCAATCTGCAGAGCCAGTGTTGATAGCTGTGGTCCTGTTTTAGCTGATGTGGACACTTACATAAAAGCCAGTATTCCCAAAGAACAGAAGAGAGTTATTCTTACTTTAAGGTTCCACAGATGACCCTGAGCTTGTCTAGACTGAAGAACACAAGCTGGTCATATACAGCGTGGTTGATCGACTGGTACTTTTAAGTGCATTGTCATGAATCAACTGGTGGTTTCATGCTTTGCTCTCCTCTATTTAACAGTGAGTGTCCAGAGGCAGGGTTCTTGAAGTGTTACCAAACTAACACAAAATAGATTCTGGCAATAAGAAGGTAACAAGTGAGATACCTAATCTCCCATTTTTTTGATTACATTTTAAAGTAGAAATTTAATATAACAAGTACAGAAAATAGTAATTCCCATTATTACTTTCTTTGTGAAAAAGAAACTTTCAAAAAGTTATTCGTAGCCTCCTGAGGTGGTCAGCTGGTAGGACATCCCATTATTTCTATCTCATGGTCCAAAGCTACAGCTGTCGGTTTGTCATTGTGGCTTTCATGCGATGTTGTTTAGGATTTATATTCTGCAATATAGTACTACAACTAAACAGCAAAATAAAAGCATACTTCTCTGCTTCTCCCCATTTCAATTGGAGGCATGAAAAGCAAAAATCACTGTTTAGATAAGAGCAATTTACTGGACATAGCAATGAGATAAAAATGAACAGTAACTGCAACAATATTAACAACAGAAGAGAGAGAGTGATTCACATGCAAAATCACTGACTGCAGAGCCCATGACAAGGGATAATACCAATTGGCTTCTCCCTACGTGTTTTCTTGACTGGAAGGAACCCCTTCTCCCTGGAAGAGAGTCCCTTTCCCCTGCCCCCAGCAATGACAGGAGATGGTGCAGAATAATCTCCAGGTCCTAACAATGCTCCTTCCTGGCTACTGCAAAAATTAACCCTGTCCTGGTTGGAACCTGGGCAGGTGGAAGTCTATGCCACATTCTTTAAAAGTCTGTGACAGACTGACAGAAAGGAGAACATAATTTCCAAGAGGTCTACATTTTTTTAGACATTTCTGCAAGCTAAGAGAGTTTAACCACCAGTATAAGAGAAAATGATTTTTCAGTGTTCAGTTCAGGGAAAGCTTCAAAGTTAGTTTGAATCCTCTCTGATTTTAATCTAAAACTTGAGCTGTATTTCTCAGAGGAACACTCTCTTTCAGTATATTTCTAAAGCTCAACTCCAGATAGAATTGCAAATACTGCAATAATGCTGGATAATTCTTTGTGCATTGATAGTTATGCAAAACACAGCAATCCCAAAAGGAAAAATAAAATCGTCTCTTCTGAACACTCAAAAATGTTTTGTTTGTGATTGCTACAACACACATATTTCTTTCAAGCATTTTATTTTCTAGATATAAAAAACATGGTAGACCAGTACCGAGAATTCTGAGAAGGAAGAACCTTATCGCTGTTAAAAGGCAAAGGTTTTTTGGAAAAGATACCAAATTTAAACAGCAGTGTGATAAGAAGAAATATGTACTGTGATGAACAAACACGATGCTGATAAAAAAATCACAGAATCACAGAATAAGCTGTATTGGAAAGGACCCAGAGGGATCATTGAGTCCAATTCCTGGCCCTGCACAACACTGTCCTGGAGAGTCCCACGAGTCCCCTTGAGTGCTGTCCAAACACAAACTCTGTCAGGCTTAGTGCTTTGATCACTTCCCTGGGGAGCTTCTTCCGCTGTCCAGCCACTCTCTGGGTGAAGAACCTTGTTCTAATATGTATACTAAACCTCCCCTGAAACAACTTCAGGCCATTCCCCCAGGTCCTGTCACTGGTCACCAGAAATAAGAGATCAGTTCTGCCCCTCCTCAATCCCTCATGAGGAAGCTGTAACAGTGATGAGGTTTCCCATCAGTCTTCTCTTCTCCAGGCTGAATAAACCAAGTTACCTCAGCTACTCTTCATTTGTCTTCCTCTCAAGGCTCTTCACCATCTTTATTGCCTTTCTTTGGATGTTCTCTAATAGCTTTGTATCTTTCTTATATAGCAGTGACCAAAAGTGGGCACAATATTCAAGGTGAGGCTGCCCCAGTGCAGAGCAGATCAGGACAATCCCTTCCCTCGCCCAGTTGGTGATGCTGGGCCTGATGCCCCCCAGGACATACTTGGCTCTCCTGGCTGTCAGAGCACATTATTGACTCCTATTCAACTTGCCATCAACCAGGGCCCCCAAGTCCCTTTCCATGGTGCTGTTTTCCAACATCTCATTCCCAAGTCTGCCTGCACATCCAGGGTTGCCCCATCCCAGCTGCAGAATCCAGAACCTTCCCTTGTTCAACCTCATTTGGTTTGTGTTTGCCCAGCCCTCTGATTTGCTGAGATCTCTCTGAAGGGCTTCCTTGCTTTTGAAGGAGTCATCAGCTCCTCCCAGTTTTGTATCATCTGCAAACTTGCTCAGTATCCCTTACAGTTCTGCACCCAGGTCATTTATGAAGATGTTGAAGAGCACAGGGCCGAGGATGGAGCCCTGTGGAACCCCACTGGTGAAAGGTCCCCACTCTGATGCCATTCCATTCACTGTAACCCTTTTGTGCCTGACCCCTGAGCCACTTGCTCACCCATCCCATGATGAGTTTATCCCACTGTGTGCTGGATGTTTTGTCCAGAAGGATACTGTGAGAGACAGTAGCAAAAACTTTACTGAAATCCAAAAAGATTACATCAACTGGCTTCCTTTTTGATCAACTGGGTTACTTTGTCATAAAAGTAAATCAGGTTTGATAAGCAGGGCTTTCCTCTCATGGAGCTGTGCTGGCTGTGACTGATGGCTGTGTTGTGTTTCAGTTGTTTTTCAATACCTCTGAGAATAATCTTCTCCATAACTTTACCAGGCACTGAAGTGAGGATGAAACTATAGGACTGTAGTTTCTGGGGTCCTCCTTCTTGCCCTTCTTGAAAACTGGGAGAACATTCACCAGCTTCAAGTCGGCTGGGATCTCTTCTGATTCCCAAGACCNCAAGTTGGCTGGGATCTCTTCTGATTCCCAAGACCACTCAAAAATCATTGAGAGTGGTTTTACTATGACATCAGCTAGCTCTGAGGATGATTGAATGAATCTTATCAGCCCCCACAGACTTATAGGAATCAAGTTGAAGCAGTCTAATTTTAGGGAAAGAGTTATGTTGGATGACAGTCAGTTTGAGATCAATATAATTTTTAAATACCAAAAAAAAGCAATATTTGGAAAGTGACAATATATTCACAGCTTCAGTACGAGTAAGAGTTTTCTAAACAATTGGAAAGATGAATAGAGTCACAGGTTAGAGATATATAATTTTCTGTATTTGCAGTGCAGCAGCCTGTCAAGGTGCAGTTCATGAGTTTTGATGGTCCTTTACATTGCCCATGCAAAATCCTAACTGTTTGTAGACAGATCAGGAAAATCCAAGATAGCCCTAAAACTTAGGTTGAGAAGGGTCTGCCTTTAACATATTGAGAGGAGTTTTGCCACATCTGAGGTCTGAGCAGGTGAAGAGTGAACGGAAAGTTGGAGTAATATGTTATGATACTTATAATTTGTATACAAAATAAAAATAGTTATTAACTGACAGGATTTAGTCCAAATGAAAAATTTCTGCCCAATAGCAAATCAGGACTAAGACTGCAAATGGATGAATTAAGTTCAAATTGAAGTTTAATATGGTTGTTAATAATACAGCAATTATTGAAGTTGTAATAGAAACAGCATGCCTTTCATCTTTTTGTGAGGAAAGGGCATGATAAAAAGGTATTTTGGTGCTTAATGATCACTCAAGTGCAACATTTAAGCTTCAACTGTACCTGAAGTTCCTTTTTGGATTTATCTGCACACTCTACAAAAAAACCCCAAACCTGACTTGCTGACATTTTCTCACCTTTGACAACAGATCATGAAGATAGACTGTTAAGTATTTTCCTTATACTTTGGCTTACTTTGAAAAATTCTCAGTCTGCAAATTCCTGTGCAATTCGGGGCTCCGGTTGTTTAACACTCTGCACACAATGAGAAAAAAGCTTAGTATTTTCAGTCAATTTAATGAAAATGCTACGTAGTCTGACATTCAAATAGAGTTAGCTTTCCTGTCCTTTACCAAGAAACGTGAAAACTGATTTATTCTTCATTTTCTTACAAAATGAAGACTATTTATTACATTTGGTTCCCTATATTAGTATCTTATATGTTTCGTTACCATGCCAAGATTAGACAGTTATTCAGATTGATGAACACATAGGAATCCTAAACCACCAGTAATGTGAAACATATTCTTGAGTAGCTTCTATAGGAGGAGGACACTCTAAATAACTACATTTGTAGCTATGATTTACATTTTAATGTGAAAGCAGGTGGCTTAGTTTTATCATCTGGAAACTCACTGTGGAACAGTCAAGCACTGACTTTTGGCCTTGTAACTTGCAAGGAAAGTTATCACATGGACTTCACATAAGATGATCTTATCTTGCCATAAATGAAGAAATCTGTAATACCAAACTCAGGTATTTAGCTTACTTCCACAAGGCTAACTATAACTACATTCAAAAGAATCTCGTGAGAAATCAGGTTAGAAAGAAAAATAGTATGTGCTCTTAAATGGAGCAAGGAACCTTGTTTAAGGTCAAAACTGAGGTCATAAAAAGGCTAATATGGGCTTAGCATGCAGTGCAGCTGCTGTTTGCCACATTTAGGCTGTGAATAAAAAGGGAGCTTTTGTTTCCACTACTTTTACTCCCTGCATCTTTCTAAGTAATTTTTTCACTCTGCTACTTAAACTTACTATATGTGGCAGTTACCTTTAAGAAATATTTATTTAACAGCCAGATATTTACTTTAAAATATAGGATTTCAGAAATGATACAGGTCTAATAGGATGACTTTCTCTTGGAAAATTATAATTATAAATGCACATGCTCTTACAGCAGTAAACCCATTTCTTTTGAGTGGTTAAAATCAGTGTCTTTTGCCATGTGTTGGAACGGCATTAAATTCTCTACAGAGGAGGAATTAAAGCCCGACCAACTTCTGATTTAGAACAGAGAATGTAAGGAAACAAGCATGGTTTTGCAAGGAGTTAAACCGAGAAAAAATCAAATAATAAGCCCTCCTCAGTGCTATGCCCCTTTCTGACTCCACAGTGACCAATCAGAGAATCAGGCAATCAAGGTTTTTTTGTGATGAACACCCAGAAAAAGCTGGAAAAGATGCATTCCAGAGATAAATGGAGAGGATTGCCCAGATTAAATCCAGCAAACAGGACTATGGAAAAAATCTAATTCCATTATTCAGAGGCTACTGAGTATATTTTACCTTAGGGAAATGCATTTCTACCCATTTTCAGTAACTCTGTGGTCCATTTCAGCCTCAATGCTTGAAAATTAACAGCACTTTAATAGGACTATTGTCTGTACATGTGGAACTGTCTGTTTAGAATTAGGCCAATAAATATCGATGAAGATAATTGTTCCTGCACTTGAACAGTAGAAGGACAGAACTGAAAGTAGTTTAACTGACATTTGCATTTATGCTTGGTACACAGAGCTTGGTTCGAAAGTGCTGAATATCCTTCTGCTTTATTCACAATACAAAGCACCACGGATCACAAAGATCAGTTTGATAAAATGTTGTAGCAAAGGTTAAATCAAATCATTTTAGCAGAAATATATCACAACTAAATAAATAAATACAATGGCAATGCATTTGGTAATTATTTTTTTTGAAAGCTCATCAGTCACAATTGCTTAATATTCCAATGTTAAGTGTGATTCTTTTGTCTGCAGAGAGTTTTCAAATAGTCTTTATTTTTAACAACAAGATTTTAAAAGCCAGCTATGCACTGGAGGAGAGTCGGCTTTTCATTTCTTATATGTTTTCCATTAATTTTAATTCTTAATCTTTTTTTATGAATTGGAAGGTTTGTGAATTCCTCTCTGTGTTAAACACCACCGGGAGGAAAGTTTGCTCACACCCAGTTTTCTACTTCATTAGGTGAGATAATTTGGTTGATCAGAGAAGAAGGACCTTATCCAGTGATCATACAGTCTCCTGCCTCACTTTACTCAGATTTACTCTAAATATACTTGGTATGAGTTCTTGGCAAACTTGATTTGGCCAAGATACATCAAGGTAAAAAGTCAGACAGTTCAGTTCAAGAAGAACTTTTAAGTGAAATGTACAACACACTTTGAGGAAATTCAGGGTGCATTAAAGTAAAAAATGCAATGGACTTGTATCTGCAAGCAGCTGTATGCCTGATGTTCTCTGTGACTTGTATTAAGTGAGTGATGCAAAAAACACCCATTCAATTCAATAACTTGAATTATCTCTAGCTTGATAAATGACTACTAAAGATGGTGTGCTTCTCTCTGTGGGATCAACACTTAAACAAAGTGTCTGGAAGCTATATCAAATTTAAAAAGGTGCTGCAGCTGTTAACTAAGGTTCTCTTCCACTGGCACTGAATGTGATGTTCATATACCAAAGACCTCTGACATTGCCTGCCATTCAAACTGGACACAGGCAATATGGGATTCCAGGCAGATGAGAGTTGAAACTGAAGCTCCAAAACTCTTCCTTATGCAAGTGATTAGGTGCAGCTGTTTTGCTTCACATTTTGCAGCACTTGAACTCTGCAGTCTGCCACATTTTTACAGGACTGAATGTGCAGGGGGTAAAAAAATGTATCATTCCCTGGCTAGACAGCAGACGTGGGGATAAAAAAAGTCTCCTTTGAGAAAATGTAAATGAAAGAAAATATTTGGAAAAAGCACAAATTGAGAGGCAAGAGGAAGAAATAAAAGGGAGTCTATCAGAATATGCACAGGAAATTAGTCAGTTTTCCTAAGATATGCGAAGATTTTTGACAAATGCTACAAAACCAACATATTTACTCTTTAAAAACATTTTTGTACTTTTAAATCTGCTCAACGGTATAAAGTTTTTAGGAGTCTAGAAACTCAAATGCCACCTTTATATTTGCGTATTTTGTATAATGAAACATCTTAATCAACAATATTTCAGAAGAACTCCTTCAGCTCAGATCAAAAATACATAAATGTTAGTCTACGGAAGAGAAATTATATGGAAAAGTCAAGCCTAACATGTTTGCAAACTCTCCTGGTGCTCTTAATTTTCCTAGCTCTAGGTCTGTATTGTAAAAGTGTTTCTCAGAGAGGCTTCTTTTATAAATTGATGAAATACTTTTCTTCTACAGTTTTGGTCAAACAGCTATTTTGGTCAAACAGCCTAATCCTACTGCACAGAAGCCTATGGGACACTTTTCCATTGATTCCAATAAGACCAGGATCAGTGCTTTCAGTGACAACCTCTTATTGACACTACAGGAGAAATGATGGCAGTAGAGCTTTTAAAAAATGTGTTAAATGTGAAGGATACTCAATGAAGGAATATAGCAATTCACTGTAAAAAGAATCTGAACTGTAGTTAGGAAAACACCTATATTTGCCTACATATGCAAACACATATGTAAGAAGAAAGTGTATGATTTAAAGAAATTTTACTGTCTCTTTTGATCACCAGCAGAGACCTGTATTTAACAAGAACTCTATGGGTTCTTTCTGTTGACTTTTTATGACTTCAAAATGTTTGAGTAGAGGTGCTTCTGTGATTCACTGTGCAATGCAAAGAAAAAATTTTATTGGACTCTTACACTCTCCTGGATGTCCTGATCAAGAAGCATTTCACAATGCAGAAGCCCCTGCCTCCTGGGACAGCAAACTACCTGAGAAACAGTCATTCTCTGACTGGGCTGAATTCCCTCCATACTGAGAGCTGCAGGGTGGCTGAAAATCGAGTTTATTTTAATGAGCTTCCCTTTTCCAGAAAAACTTTACTGAGAATTAAATCTTGAAAGCTTTATCTTCACTGCTGAAAGGGTATGGGATTTTTTTCACCCTTCAGGATAGCAGATGCTGTCTATGTACCTGTGAGTAATAACAACAGTCACACTCTTTTTTTACCTGAAGTAAGAATTGTGTGTGGGAGAGGATAGATTTCATCTGCTGTGGTTTAAAAGTTGTGATTACTGAGCCCTCCTTCCACTCACACATTTTGCTACTTGAAAAGAAACCCCTAAGGGTTTTCTACATCAGAAAGTAAAGCTGACCTCTCTTTTACTTCCAAATAGCACAAAGGTAAGTGTTTTCTTGTTCCCCAATTATAACAAGGTTTCAAGACTGGTTAACACCCACTCCTGGCAACGGGAGAAAAACAAAAAGGGCAAGGGGCAAGTGTGATATAAGTAAAGTCCTTGTCTTGCAAAGGAAAAGAGAGTTTTATCTCCTCTCATCATTTTGGAGGCTCATTTGGGAGGAAGATGTTCTAAAAAAATTTTATCATACTTGAGACCTTTCTTGACTCCATGTAAGCTTAAAATTAGCGCAACACATCCTCTGATGTCGTGATCATGATAGGCTCAAAAATGATCTGAAATCATGACCAAAGAACAAAAAAGGAAACAGTGGAAATTTAAAATTTTTTTTTTCCCAAGTGATCCCCTTTCTTTTAAAACAAACTTGATTTGAAGGGATGGGGAGCTGAAAATAATAGAAGAAAAAGAAGGGGAAGGAAAGGGAAAGGGAAAGGTGAGGTGAAGGGGAAGGGAAAAGTGAGAGAAAGGGAAGGGGAGGGGGAAGGGGAATGGGTGGGAGAAGAAGAAGGAGAAGGAGAAGGAAGGAGAAGGAGAAGGAGAAGGAGAAGGAGAAGGAGAAGGAGAAGGAGAAGGAGAAGGAGAAGGAGAAGGGAAAGATGTCTGCAGGTAGGACAGAGCAGAATAATCTTAATAATAAAGGAAATTGGGTTGTTGGCCAAAAGAATAGCTGTATAGAGAAAAGGTCCTGTATAACCTGATCATATAAAATCAGATGTAGAAATAATTCTATGCTCCATTGAGAAAAAAGATTGAGAAAGAGTGTATTCAAATTACCCAGAATTGGCAAGAAAATTGAAATTCAGTGTAAAACATCTTCATTAAAAAAAATTATATCCTGAAACTGGTAAGCCATTTTATCAGTTTCCTATTGCACTGAAATTTCTCAGAGTAGAGAGAAGAAGTTGTCTTTCCATAAGGTATGAAATGGGGCTGGAAAGAGATGATATACAGGCAGTACCAAGCCCATCATGGTATAATGAGGTGAAAATGGTGAAATTTGAACCCTTGATAGAGAGGAAAGAAGAAAAAACTAAGAGAAAGATTTCAATATAGAGATGACAACCAAGAGACTAGAAATTGGATCTTTGATGTTCACAAAAAAAATACGGAAAGCATGTGGGTGGCTACAGAGACCTTTGACCATGTAACACTGCAGAAGTGTGAGGTATTTCCAAGGCAATTTTCTGAAGATCTTTGAGGAATGAGTTTCTTCACAGCATTGTATATGGCTTTCCTGGAAAGGCACTGTAGATCTATGAATCATATCTGAAAAAAAAAAAAGTAAGAATAGGACAGTAACATGAAAAAGACTTATAAAATATTTGGAAGAATACAAAGACATCTTAACTCTGCTGATGAATCCTCTCACACACTTTGTAGAATCAGCTATTACTTAAAATCTTGAGGGGAGAATCTCTTGGACAGAACCCTTTAAATAGAGTAACAGAAGATTGTGAAAGCTGCAAAAGAATTCTGCTCATGGATGAAAGCGTGGTGAGCAGGCAGTAAGGCAGGAGATGAATCATGGATATGAAATGTTCATCACTGTGGTGTAGGACGCTCTAAAATGGTGACTCAGGCCCCAGCAGAGTCTTGAAATGAAGTTGTCAGCTCAAGGATGGTCTGCAAATACCAGTGTTGTTTTGGAAAAGTCATTTTAACATTTCTACCTCTTGTAATTCAATGGAGAATTAGAGATGCATGAAGACAGACAGAGAGGAGAAGAATGTCTAAGTTAGAAACAAATGCTTCACTTTGCCAAAACCTCTTAGATTTGTCTTTCTTTTATTACAAGATCTTCCTTTCTTTTATCTGTTCTCTGTTCCTAAATTTTTTCTCAGCTGTTTCTTCCTCCTTTCTAGTGTTTCTTTTTATTTATACTAGCAAACCTGTTTTTTTTAACTCATTTTTTTATAAATTTCCTAATATCTTATTCTTAGCCCTATATTAGCAGATACCTTTTCACCTTGCTCTTCTCCACCTTCCCTACCTCTCTTTTATTACATTTTGTTCCTTTTTTTTTTTATTTTCTTCACTTTTCACTACATTCTCCATGCCAGAACTTTGGCAAAAGATCAAAAGGGAAAACTCAGTACACAAATAAGAGATTTGACTGGAGTTCAAGTGTAACTAAATAAAAATATTTTTGCATTAGCCACAGTTACAGCATTTAATAGTAGATAATCTGTAGATTTTACTAGTTGAAAAACATAGGTAGGCATGAGAGACAGCATGGTAAAAATTACATTTCCTCACACAAGCTTGTCCAATTGCATTTCCTCACACAAGCTTGTCCAAAGTAGCACCTCTTTTGTGCATTGTTTTTCTCCATTATTATGAAGTAAAGACTTAATACCTATTTACTCTAAAACATGGCTTGAGAAAAAAGTTACCTAAATTTGTATTATGCCTTCTAGCCCCTCAATGAATACAATATCTTTACACTTTCTATTGTGAAAAAGCAGAAGTGAGAACATTTACCAATTAGAGAATTAATACCATTCCATACAATTGTTTTAAAGAATGTAATTACCCAGATGTTTCTACTGTCACTAGAACTGCAATACTGTGCATGTTCACACTTCTGCATAAGATATACCACATAGATACACTATGTCTGTGTGGAAATATTATTCCAACATACCTTAATTTTATTCCATAATCACATTTTATAATCTTTTAATTGACTAGTATTTCGTGTTTGGCAATTAAATGATTGTAATAATCATCCATTGAAGTTAATTATCTGTAGATTGTGCTGGTCACTTTAAACATGTTTTTTACTATATTCAGGACATGGCATTTTTCCAATTTCTTAATGGGCTACATTTATAAAGGGAACTACAGCAAACCTGTTATCTGTAGTGTGTGCATTACAGAAGAATAACTCATATGACAGCAATTTTGTAAGAGTCTGTTATGAACAACATTCACTGTGAGCTATAACTTAAGCCATCAGTGTAGTTACTCTGATTTACACCAGTTGAGGATTAGGACATATATATGATCACAAAAAATGGTAACTCCTTTAGATGTATTGAATCTTTTAAGATATAGAACGTTGGTATAAAGCCTAGCTGAGTTAAAAAACATTACTGAGAACAGTGGATTAAGGTAAGAATAACTACACTGAAGATAGTATTAGTTACTCTGTACGTATCTCCATGTAGAACTCAATTTGGTCCCGTACAGAAGTACCAGTCGTGAGGTCTTAAAGACATTTGTTAAGGCAAAATAAAGTTTGTAATGAAATTAAAATTAATCACTCTTGTTGAGTAGCATCCTCTAGGTTCAATGAATGTAAAAGAAAATTAACATGATGAAATTATTTCCTGCAGAAGTGTTATTCCATCAATATTTAACTATTTTTCTCTGCTGCACCAGCATGGTTTACAAACATTAGTCCTTTGGCAAAGTCATATGTGCAATTAACAGAAATACAAGAAGATGATAGAAAATGAATCTACAAAATTTTCAAGATCAATGGGAAAGAAACTAGTCTGATTTCATATACCAGAGCTGACCAAATTACAGGTTTAGATCCATCATTTTGAACCAGAATATGGGCAATACACATCGCACTGATCAGTTGACAACAGCCTGGGAACACACACTGGTCCTTTCCTGTGATAGAGCTGGAGTGTCCCTGGGAAGTACCTCCATGCTGTGAGCACCTGTGCATGTTCCCCTTTCCAGAAGTCATTTGATATAGAGAATTGAGGTTTGATGGCTCTTAATTATCAATATGTTCTGCAGAAATAAGTGGGAGTTTTTTTGAACTAATATACAAAGTTGAAACTGAAGCAATTAAGGCCTTTCTATGTAACTTTAGTACTTTGTGGTGTTATACAGTTTTTACAGTGGCAATGTCAATATTTCACCCATTAGTCTGATCCAAAATTGCAGAGTGTGTGTCCATACAGGTATGGATTTTGAAGCAAGGATGTTGAAATAGAGACTGCAATGGAACAGTTACAACAGACCAGTGAAAATAATAGCTGCAGAACTGGTATTTTTATTTGTGATTTTGAAGAACTTGGAGAGAAAGCCTCTCTTCACTTTCTTCTCTTGTAGCTGGATCTTGAACAGATATAGTCATGTGTGATCTCTTGTGGTATGTTGCTTAGAAGAGAACCTCTCAATTTCTTAACAGGTCTTTTTAAGTTGCCTGGAGGAGCTCATCCAAATGCAAGTTTTACACAGGTACCCAAGCAAGCAGGATCACAGATTATATGGAAACAGCAGCTTGACCTACTGGATGTAGAGGTCCAGAAACAGACTCAAGGTCATATATTAGATGGCCAGATGTACACCAATGCTTTGTCTTCTGTTTTTATCCATATGTATGATAAATTTTGAATCTTAACCTCTCAATAGTTAACATACCAGCATCAGTGACGCCTCGTCTCTCATCAGTACAGAGAAAACTATATCTCACTATGTCTTCTGCTGAGCCATGGTGCTGGACTAGTCAGAGTGAGCCCAGATGAAGACCTTTCACCATGACAAGCAGAAAAATACCTACTTCGGGTAGGTGCAGAAAAATTATCCTGAAAGACCAAAGAAAGGTAAAATGTGTATTGTGCCCAGTTTGTCTAGGCTTTTATGCGCGATTGAAATAGGAATGGGTTTTTGGTGCCAAGAATTGTTGTTGCTGGTAACAAGTCAAGTGTAGAAACAGGTACCTGTAGAGTTGGATTTTGTGTTTAGCAGTGAAGAGAATTGTGGTGACCATTGGCTAGGTCAACCTCACTTTAGGAATATAAACTTCTTTTCCATGATTTACTAAAATCATCAGGCAAAAATAAACCATGACCATTATATCCAGTCTTCTTTAAAATTTAAAAATATGTACACAAGGAATTTGTATTGAAAAAATGCCCAAAAATTCCTTTTCTAGTAGTATTTTGTCTGCAAACCCAAGGTGCACTTGTTTTCATGTACAGTGTGAAAATATTTTTTTAGTAATTGCTAATGGATACAGTTAATTTGTCTTGAATGGTTTTGTTGCTTTTATACAACATTTGCTTATAGTTTCAAGCAGTTGTCTTGCATAGAGTGACTACATCACTCTAGTGAAGTGAATGAAGGGAGAGCTACAGATGGCATTTATTTGGATTTCTGTAAAGCCTTTGACCAGGTCCCCCATAACATTCTTCTATCTAATCTAGAGAGAGATGGATTTGATGGGTAGAGTATCAGGTAGATAAGAAATTGGTTGGATGGTCACATCCAGGGGGTAGTGAGTTGTTAATCAAATGCTCAGAATCCCGATGGACATCAGTGACAATTGGTGTCCCTCAGGACTTCATAGTAGGACCAGTGCTATGTAACATCTTCAACTATTAATGACATAGACAGGGTGATTGAGTGCACCCTCAGCAAGTTTGCAGGTAACACCAACTGAGGGGTGCAGCTGACACACCTGAAAGATGAGATGCCTTCCAGAGGGACCTGGACAAGCTCGAGAAGTGGCCCATGAGAACTTAACGAAGATTAATAAGACCAAGTGCAAGGTGCAGCACCTGGGTTGGGGCAACTCCTAATATCAACACAGACTGGGGCATGAACAGATGGAGAGCAGCCCTGCCAAGAAGGACTTGGGGGTGCTGCTGGGTGACAGGCTGGACATGAGCCAGCCATGTGCACTTGCTGCCCAGAAAGCCAAATGTGTCCTGAGCTGCATCCAAAGCACCATGGCCAGCAGGGAGAGGGAGAGGAGTCTGACACTCCAATCCTCTCTCATGACACCTCACCTGGAGTACTATATCCAGCTCTGGCATTCCGAGCACATGAAGGACATTGACATTTCTCTAACAGGGAGTGAGTCCAGAGGAGGCCATCAAGATAATTAAAGGGATGGAGAACCTTTCCTAAGAGCAAAGTCTAGGAAAGTAAATCTTCTTCATCCTGGAAAAGAGGCTTTGGAGTGGCTTAATTGCAGCTTTCCAGGACCTGAAGGAAGCCTACAGGACAGATGGAGAGAGACTAGAGTATTGTAGTGACAGGACAAGGGGGAATGGCTTCAAACTGAAAGAGAGTATGTTTAGATTAGATAATAGGAGAATTTTTTTACAATGAGAGTGGTGAGGCACTGGAGAGTGGTGAGGCAACAGGAGTTGTCCAGAAGAATGGTAGCTGCCCCAGCCCTGGAAGTGTTCAAGGACAGGTTAAATGGGGTTCTGAGCAGCCTGATGAAGCGAAAGGTGCCTTTGCCCATGGCAGAGAGGGTGGAATTGATGATAAAGGTACCTTGTCAAAAGTCACTCTCCAGCTCCCTCACAGCTGTTTTAGGTACTGAAAGCTGCATTAAGGGCTCCTCAGAGGCCCAACTCTCTCAGCCTGTCTTCAGAAAAGAAATGGCCCAGCTTCACGGCCTCCTCTGGACTGCACAAGGGTTTCACTTCCTTTTTATGTTTGGGGTCCCAGAGCTGCACATAGTATTCCAGATGGGGACTTACAAGAATGGATTAGAGGGAGAATTACCTTTCTCACCATTCTGGCCATGCTGATTGTGATACAGCCCAGGATACAGTTTGTTCTGGAGTGCAAAAACACATTGTTAGGTCATGCTGAGCTTCTCATCCAGCAACACTCCCAAGAGCTTCTCCTCAGAACAGGTCTCAATCCATTCTACATCCACCCTGTATTTGTGCTTGGGATTTCCTTGACCCACGTGTGGGACCTTGCACTTGGCCTTGTTGAACTTCAGGAGGTTCACACAGGCCCACCTCTCAAGACTGTCAAGGTCCCTCATCCTTTGAGTGATCTATCTGTCAAAGCTGTTCCTCTCTGGTTTAGAGAAAAAAAGTCATGCAGGACATGTTTTGCACAAATCCAGGCAGAGGATATCTGTTAGTTTTCCCTCATCCACCAAAGCTGATGCCTTGTTGTAGAATGCATTATGCTTATTACATAAGTATTAACATATTTACCAACAGAAATTCTATAAGTCTGTATTTTGACAGTAGTCAAAATACTCAGTCCCTTTTTTGTCAGGACAGTCTCTGATGGATATTTTGTTTTAGTGCTTATTGCACTACCTCGGGACCAGTGCATGATTTGTTCTTAATGAAAGCCAATAAATGTATTTGCAAATGGAGGTTTAAGACTTTAAAACCAGCAATGAATACATTCAAGATATGAGTTGATAACTAAGAAGAAGTTAAACTGAAGTATCACCATGTCCTACAAACTAAGATCCTGCAGATTCAAGAAAGCTAGAAGACAAATAGTTGAAAATCTCCTGAAAACGTGACCTGTGGTATTTCATAGAAACTGCTAGGAAGGTGTCAGTTTGCATCTGACTGAGCTCAGCAGGTGAAGGAGGTCAAGATCCTAATCCAAAGTGTAGCACTTTGTCTGAGAAAGGAGTGTGGATGTGACTGTGCTGCTTTTCATCATCATTAGGTTTGCAGTGGTTGGCTTAGCTGAGTTAACTGTTTCAATAATGCTGTACTAGTTAAAGGTTTCCCAGACAGGTTTCCATGGTTTCCCACCCCATCCCACCCCACTACTGAATACATTCACATGTACTGGGAAGGAAGTGTGAACTGGAATGTGTGCTGCTACCAGCCCTGGGGCTGTGTTTTTTCACATACATAAGTCTCTCCAGTCCAGCATGATAACATGGGAAAGTTAAGACAGTTTTTCCTTTTTCAGAGACAAAAAAATCATGTCAAATCCTTGGAATTCTTTTACTTAATAGTAAGGTTATTTCCAAAATAATTGCATTATGGATTTCTTTACATGATGCACTTGAGAAATGAGAGGGGACACCATGAGACACTTCAGGTTCCTCAAAGCCAACATTTCTAGATGCAATTATTTTCCGCATTTTGTTCATGCTTCAGAGAAAACACAGAGCAAATGCATCGAACCTACCGAAGTTCCAGGTGCATTTGGACAACACTCTGGGGCACATGGTGTTATTCTTGGGGTGTCCTACAAGGGGGTAGGAGTTGGACTTGATTATCCTGATGGATCCCTATCAACTCCTACATGCTATGATTCTATGATTATAAGTAATGCACTCCAACACCCTTGTTTCTTGAGGAACAAGCAGTGCCGTGAGATGGCAACAGTACAGAGAAAAGCAGGCTAATGTGGTGCCACACAAAATTAAGTATTCAGAAGATACTTGTGTTTGTCCTGCTCTTAATTACAAGTCTTGGAGTAAATGGTGATACATCACCCACAGAACTCTGAGGTTTATTAATCCTATTGCAGTATCAGATCATAAAAATAATTTGTGTGATTTGGTAATGCGATTTGGTAATGTTCTGGTTAAGGCATTACCATGAACAGAAGAGACAGATTAACCATACCATAAATTATAATACACTAATTCCTCATTGTAGCTTTATTAACTAAGTCACATGCAGTTTCAATTATTTTACACGTTTGGCAGTCATTCTTCCCAATGGAACAATAAGCATTAACACAATAATCTGAAAGAAGTTTATAAAAACATGGTTGACAGTAGTTCCCTCTAGTAAGAAATATCTGACATTAAAATGGCATTTTTGTTTTAACTGTACTAACTTCTGCAATTAAAAGATCTTGATCTGAACGCCTTGAAAATACTTTCAAAGTTTTCATGCTCCACTAATACGTGAAATAATTGTTAGCCCAATAAATTAGTGTTATTTCAATAGAAATACATGAAAAATGGTGGGCAGAAGGGATTAATGTGCTCTGATGACAATGAGCTCTTCTGAACTAAGTAGTGCTTTAAGTTGGAGACACCTTATAGAAGAGTGGTGATATAATTGGTGCTGCTTCTAATACTGTCTTGGCTTCATACAGAGCTCTTGGAGATTCCCAAACACGTTAGAGAATCTGTAAATATCATATTTTGCAGGTGAATTATTTTGCATATGAATGGTGAGATTAAAGTTGAGAAGAAAATTGACGAAAATAAAAAAAGAATCTGTGTCAGAATCGGGATCAACAGTTCCTGTCTTTTCTGTCCATCCTACAAACCCCAGAATCCTTAAATAAATTGAAGTAGTATGATTTTTTTCTTGTTTCCACCATGTATCTTTTAGTCCAGCTTGGTCTGCTATTCCATTCATTATATTAAACGTGAAACATGCAACATTTTCTGTTCATGCTAACTTATGAATGGAGCACCTGCATAACTTGCTCAACTCCTTTGCATTGCCTGGATGAAAAGCTATATAAGATCAATAGATGCACTGTACAGGTTTTACAGGGGACGATGTAAACCCTGTTGCCCTCCAAAGCAGAATGTGAGTAGCTGTTCTTGCTCAGCTTCCTTGTGAAGAAACTTCCTCCTACAGTGGAATCATAGCTTGTTGGAAGGGGTAGCCATTTATCACAGCCCTAAATGAAAGCATTCCTTGGACACAAATGTCTTTTTCTTCCTTTGTCTCATTACTGAGGGGAAAAGTGAGAAGGAAATGTCAAAACAGTGAAACAGTGGTGTGCAGAGAGCAGTCACTTTGGAGCTCAACCAGCTTTTGTGAAGGCCTGGATGATTTGTCAAATGGTTGTGGCATAAGTCAAGCCCTGAGGTTGAAAGGTCTTGACCTAAGGAGTGCTGAAATCAGGCAGTATAAGCAAGAGGGCTGCTAGAAGTTTCAGCTGTAGTGGAGATGAACAATGATGGGTGCTGGACACAACAAAACCTAATCTGCATAATTCAGGTAAGGAATTTTATTGAGTCTGACAAGTATGTGACAGGCTGAGAAAGAGAAAAGAACATGCTCTTGCTGGGAACCTTCAAAGCTCTTGTTAAGGTATGTGGAAATAAATGACAGCTAATCTCTTCACTAAAAACACTGTAAACAATGCCATTTTACACAGGGCTCACCCATGACCTTTTCATAGATCAGGCTATCCACTTTCAGGCCAGGCTACAGAACTTATCAGAAACAATGCCGTGAATTCATATTGTGCAAGAAGAGCTTTACTTCTCCCAACTGCTTCACATAGAGTTGCTACTTGCTTTGGCAGGTATGCTTCAGCAGAAAGACTATCACTTATATGTGGTGCATAAACCCTCCTGGCAAATGGAAAAACCATATGGAGAATTTTCAGTGGAAAGTTTGGGCTTTCTTTTATTTTTTTTTTGGTTGTTGTTTGTTTTTTTCTTTTTTTTTTTTTAAGTTTTTTTTGTTTTTTAATTTTTGTTTGTTTTCAGTTTTGGCTTGCATAGAGCATACTGCAGCTGCAAGTCTCAAACTAAAATGTCGTAAGGTGACAAGACAACTTTTCTGCACCAAGACCTGTTGATGCTATTAAAGTGACCAGGACTGCTAAAATCCTTCATTAATCTTGGTATGTCAGGTTTCCCAGATTTTTAAAAAATCTATTTTAACCATTTGCTTTCCTTTTAAATCTTTAGGTAAACAATAGTGTTTAAGAAGAATATATAATATATTTGTTCTTTTCAAAATACAAATAAAATCCTGACCACTAGCTGTAAGAAATAAAATATTTGCATTACACTTTATCTCATAAGCACTAAGACAAATATAACCTTAATACACATACAAAACTCAGGACCAGTGGTTGAAAATGAAATCTAGCCTTTATATGATGTTTAACCTGATCCAATAAAATAAAAGATGATCTTGCCGGCAAGAAAAATCTTTCCTTTTGTGAATATATGTGTTCTTGAGAGTTCTTTCTTAATGGTAAGTTCCCTACAAAACATAGCACTTGATATCTATATAAAGAGGCTTCTTGCCAGACGCAGACCTCTAAGCCTGACAAGAAAACAATTTGTTGTACACGCTGCTGAATGATTGGAAAGAAAGATCTGAATCTAGACAAACATAGTGCAAATGTGGCTTTCAAGAGCAGAAATTCAACTCTAAAACTCTTCAAATAAATACAAAAACAAAGATTAGACTGACTCTGTTGAGCATGAAATACAAAATCCCCTAACACTTCCCTGGATTACTAGCACAGTGCTTTCTGCAGTGTATGGCACACATATAGGTTTTTTACCAATCTGTGGATCATTCAGTCTAATGGGAAGCAGTTAAGAATCCTTGCTGGATCAACTGTGGATCTAGGTTTTATAAGCAGTCAATGCATAATTCACAAGGCTTAATGAAGATTCCAATTCATGACAGCCAACTGGCTCCATAGGTCACACCTCCCAGTCTCATATAAATAAAGAATGAGATACTGGAAAGCATACCAGCTGAACCTAACTGAGTGCCAAAACCATGCATATTAATGAAGTACAATAAAAGATATACTTGACTCTCAGGAAGTGCTTCTATTGTTTCCCAGTTTTAGAGGGGGAGAGGAAAGATTTTGTGGTGCACCTTTCAATATAACACACCAAGCACAGTGTGACGCTTCCCCTTAAGGCAAAGAGGCAATCAGATTGTGGCAATGGCATTTCATATCCAGCTCATCAGGTCTGTGACATCCTCTGTCATTCCCACCACAATAGTGAAATCCATGCTGGAAATATCCCCACCTACCACTCCCATGTCCCTCTGCAAGTCCCCATTTGGTAACTAGGGAGAGGAAGTGCTTCAGCAGTGCCGTTCTTTTATGTCTTCTGTTTAGTCCTTGGAACAGGCTGAATGGTAGCTTAGATGAATGCATTTGTGCCATTTTACTTGGCCCCAGACGATGTTTCCTCACTACCATGACATCTGAACAGAAGGAGAAAACATCTCCCTTTTGTGGCAAGCTAATTTAATTTGTACCTTCCACCTAGGGGTAAATATGTTTGTCTGTCTTTTTAAGCTGTCTTTGCCCACTTTCTTTTCTCACGGGAAACCCTGCTGAGTCAAAAGCAGGGTATTGCTTAGTGCTCTAAGTTTATTTTAAAGTAATTTAATTTTAAGCATGCTCACACCCACCCTAAAGTGAAGCAACTGTAGGAGCTTCACTGGAACAGCCTTAATGACTTTTGCAGGTCTCTTGTGCCAGAGACATCAAGGGCTGGTTGTTATGGAGGTATTTGCCTTTTAAAATAAATGCTTCAAAACAAGACCTCTCTTTTGCAGTATCCTCAAAGATGTGTTTCTTTATTTTCAAAAATCCCACAGTTTTGCACATTGACCCACCACCTTTAAAAACCAGCATTATGAACCTTTGCTTTTTGTTGATCTGGTGTTGTATGTGATTTGACCTCTTTTTGTCTGAAAACTTTGTAAAAAGGATTTAAAATAAACAAGGAATGCATTTCTTCATGAAAAATGGCAGTGAAATATGGATCAGATGACTCAGAATTTGCATCTTCCCCTTTTATGCATGACTTCTTTAAACTGAAAAATATACTTAGAGGATTATTTAATCTAGTACCAAAAATTTTCTATAATTAAAAAGCAACATAAGGTAAAGAGTGGGAAGAGAAAACTGAAATTATAAAGCATCATTTAAAGCCCATTTTGCTTGTAGTAACATCACAATTTCTTTTATTTAAACTTTGCTATCTAATACTAAGTTGGCAGTGACATATGTAAGAACTTATGAATTGAGCAAATTCTTGCAAATTCTTTCCTTAAAAAAACTTCTATTTCAGTTATTATCAGGTACATATTATTTATCCTGTCAGATAAGAAAAAGAAAATATACAACATTTAAGGTGATAAAGTATATTTCTAATATATGCAGTAATAACTATCCCAGGTACTTATTTTACCTACAGTTACCAGTTATTTGCTATTTGCATAATATTGTATCAATGTTTCTTCACAATAATTTGGCACTCTGTGTTCTGATGAGAAATATGCATTTCTGTCACATTCAAAACCCAAAGTGTCGAACACTTAAACCAATAAGATGCATTTCTAATACCTGCAGTAATAAATATCACAGAAAGTGTGACTTTTTCTGCAGTTATCATTACTTTATCTGTGTGTTTCTACAACGATTAACACTCTGTATTCTGGTCAGAATTATGCATTTATCATCAAAAAATTACAGGGAAAAGAAACAAGTCTCGGAATCAGTCACAATATTCGGAAAGATTATCATGACAATATTGCTGCTTTGCTAAGAAAACTTTTCTCCATTCTGCTTATATTGTCATGATGGTTTGTTTTTTAAACAAGCTGCATTTGTTAGGGAAAGGAGGTAGCTCTCTTTTTCAAACTTATGGTTGGGAGTTTAAATATGCAATGTCATGACAAATAACAGCCATTGTGTGTTCTGGGAGAAAAAGGATAAAGTACAAGTGCCTTGACTGCCCTAGTCTGCTCAGTGTATAAAATACACAAGATATAAAATGGACAAAATGCCTTTCTTTTCCTGTGTAGAGGATTGTTCAGCCAGAACCCAGAACTCACACTCACACTGTAAGATTTTCCATGAGCTTTGAGGATAAAGGGTGTTATTCCTGGTGTGGGATTATGAAAGGGCTTGGTGTGGACCTTAGAGATCATCTGCTTCCAACCCCTCTGCCACAGGCAGCAATGTCCCTGAGCAGATATGGATCAGGATGCCAAGCTGAAGGGCAGTTGGTGAACCGGTATCTGTGAGGGATCACCAGAGGATGGATCCTACCTACATGCCTTGTTTCTTTCTGACTCTCAGTCAGAATTCGGACCTCAGAAGCTTTGTCTGACAGGCGGGCAACTCAGACATCTGTCAAAAAATACATAAAAACTGTGGTAGCCCATGATGGGCTGTCTGGCCTTTGTACCACGCCAGAAAAACCAGAACCAAGGTGCAGAGAGAGAGAGAAAATGCTAAAAAAAATGGCATTCCAAAGTACCTCTTAGAATTTCACCTACTGACCTCTGGAGTTCACAGTGTTTCACACAAGTTGCTTTGAGGCCTGGAGCTTTCACTTTAAACTCCAAAGTTGGCTCTCAAGACCTTACTTCTGATAAGGGTGGAGAACTTTGTTAGCAAAATCCCTTAAACATTTGCTTTGTTTTCTTTGTTACGCAGTAAATTTGCCTCTTTAAGGGTTATAAAGTGCTCACAAAATGCCTGGTGTGAAGAAGATGGTTATCTTTAGGGCTATAAAAAGGTATTTCTAGACTTATTGCTGAACTGTGTAAATCAACACCATGCACCTTTCCATTAGAAGCTAAGCTCTTAAGGCCTATTTGGACAAAGGACTTGGTTGTTTATGCAGCAACAACATCTGCTTACACTCAGCCTCATTGTCAGGGAACTGTTGGTTAAAAGCGTAGGATCTTTCTCTCCGTTTCATGCTGGATTACGTTTCATGTGGGAATATCTCGTCTCTGGGACTTGACCACTGCTTTTATCTGCTGGAGTTTAAAGCCTTAGCTGCTTGTTGTGAGAATACGATCATCAACTCCCTAGCAGTCTGGACGGTGTGTTTCAATGGCCACTTGAAATATTTCTTTTGGTCTCCAGCCACCTTTCTGCAAAGTCTTAGCTTTCCTGCGCTGCTCTGAAGCTAAAGCTCCTGTGTAAATAACTCTCTGGTTCAGTTCAAGGTGAAATGGTGCTTGGGTGTGAATTTCTCGAGTACTACATCTTCATAAGAAAAAACTATTAGTTACACTTAAGCCACAAAGTGCCAATTCATTCTCCAAACTGTGTGATTAGTATTGCTAATAAAATGTGTCTGAGCTTTGCTTGTTGACACAACATGTTTTTGATTTGATCTGTTATCACTAACACAGTCTAAAGAGAAAATATAATGTTGTAATTGATCAATTTTTGTGAAAACACCTGCAGAAGAGATATTGCCCTGCAAATTAATAACTTTCATTTTGCTACTCTCTATCTGTCCATCACCAGGCACTCATAGACAGAAAATACTTAATGTATAAATTTTAATAGTTAACACTGGCAAATGTTCCTTAACATTGATAAATATTCTTGTCCCTAAACTGCAGTATATTTTGGATTCAGACATTGCTCTGTACAGTCAAAAACCAAACACAGAATAAACCCAAGACATGTTTACAACTTGCATACAAAAGCCACAATGCCATTTACAGACATGACTGTTTTTTCTTGAGATGGTATCTTCATGGTATTATACCAATTAATTTTACTGCAGCACCACAATGCATATTTTAATAACGTTGTTGAAACTGCAGTAATGCATGCATATATATCAGATTTTGTACAGGAAAATGGTACAAAGGTGGTATTTATTTAGGCATACTGACATATTTAGGTACCTCCATGGTCTAAAACTTTAAGGGAAATAGAGAATACAGGTGCAGAGGAAACTCATGGTGGGGAGTTAGGGACAAAAAGCAGGGAAAATAAAATAGCAGCTCAGTGGATGGGAATCTGAAAAGCATCCTGGGGAAAAAAAGCCCCAAACAACAACATTCTAAATGGAAGCAGTAGGTGACATAATGATTTTTGACTCAAAGGCTGGTGAGTCCAGCCTGCAGATATTGCCACTGCTTACATCATGCAATATTGTTTTATATGAAAACAAGTCATGCCTAAAATAGTTTTGCTGTTTCAAACTGTTTCTCCTGCCTGGAAAGCTTGTTGCTTAGATAGTTAGAAACTAGCAAGTTTTGTTGTAAAAGTGCTCATGCATAGTGGAAATAAATGTGCTTCTCTTTTGGTATTTTAACTTAAGCAGTTTGTCTCTCCCCTGATATTGACATATGCAGTTATTTGTAAGGAGAAATTGTAAAGACCCTGCTGGGTCCCCACTTTGCATAGGCAAATGCATCACTAAACTGTCCAGGTTCCTCAGTCCCCCTACCTGTCCTATCTATTTCCCTGACTAACTTAATCTCAATTTCCTGCAGTTTGATTTTCTCCTTCAAAGATACACAACCAATATGTTACCGAGTACTCTGGGTACTTTCAGAAATGTTCTAGATGGATTTATTAGTACTCCTCTTTCCTAGCAAATCTGATGTCACACTTGCATTTTTCAGAGCTGCATCAATGAGGTCTTCTTCCTTTACTGATCCCTACTCTCAGTCTCCTCTGCACACCCACAAATTCCTGTGATTTATATGCCTAGACTTGCAGTTTGTACTATTAAATTTCAACCCATTTCTACTAATTTAGTTCTGAAACCCACGAATCTTTTGTGACCAAGAAAAAGGAGACACCTGGGTCTTTAGAAGATCATATGCTGCTTCTGTGTAGATTGTACCCATGTCTTCAGAATTTTGTGCAAGGAGTTTACCTTGCTGGTTACACACCTTTTTTTCTTTCTTCCTTTCACTTGTCTTTTATCTTTTATGACTTAATTTTCATCTCCCACAAAATTAGACTAAAAGAAAAGATAACACAGTACTTAGTATTTTTACCTGCAGTAGCAGCTTCCATAATCCTCATTTGCAGAATGGTCAGTACAAGTTTCATCAGCTCTTCAAGCAGGATGTACACTGAAGCGTTAAGAATTTTAAGTGTTTAAAACCTTGGTAGTGATTAAAGTTTGAATCCAGTGAAGTGAATCATCTGTCTCCCTTCTGAGGACATGTATTCCCAATACAAGATTTTGAAAAATTACTTTCCTAATATTTTCTTGCAATACCTTCTGGTGAAGCTTTGATAAAACCTTTCGTCATATCTGTTAAGATACATAGACATCTCTCTCTTTTGTGTCTACATCAGGAATAACTTCTAGACAAGCAAATAAACCTAAGTTGATTCAATATCAAGACATTCAAGAGGTTGCTTTACTTTGCATACAGAGAATTTGTAGCTCTCTAGCAGAATGATCAGACTTAGGTATTTCAAGATAAATCAGTAAAACAGAGTTGACAAAGGGAGTCCACTGCCTTCAAACAGGACATATACAGTTCAGTACTTGCACCCCTGAACGGAAGCTTTGCATCATTAATCTACTTGTGTACATGGGGATAAATGTATGCTGTTGTGCCATCTGTGGCTAGGAATAGAGTACACGGTTTCAAGATCAAAGAAAGAAGCAAAGGATCAGATTCAAAGCAGGGATAAAGTATGGCAGTACTTCTGCAGAATGCAAAGAAATATTTGCATGTGCTAATTCCTTCACTTGGACAGACAGCAGATCTGTCTTTATCAGAAACTTTTCTCCAGAACATCTCTGTCCTGAGCGAGGGATGATTTGTTTTCTTGTATTCAGATCCAGTGCATTCTCACCCAGTAGATTATCACCTCTGCGGATATTTTCAGAGAGTCAGCCTCCATTTATGGCTTCCATGGAGAGCAGCTGTTATTCCCTTTTTTTTATTTTCTTTTTTTTTTCTCTTTGATCACTTTTTCAACATAAGGAAAAATAGTAAAGTTGGATCAGATGGTATGATTGAAATTGTTCCTCATAAACAGACAAGCATCCCTCTACCATTTCCCACTGTGTCCATGCTGCTCACAGTGTTGGGTAGATGATGGTAGGGAAGGCTGTCTTCTTCTACAAGGAAAAGACACAGTCATTCAGGTGTTTTGGCTCATAGATAGTACAGATGATATTCTCATTACTATTACAACTCCCCTGAGTCCTCTGTATGGCAGTAACCTCAAGTCTGTAGACATTCTTGTAGAGGTGTTCAAGACTGAATGCTCATTCCTGTTCAGTCAGGGCTGCCAGTTCCAGGAGCAGTCCAGGTTGCCGGTGGTGGACAGCCATGGGAATGGTGCAAACCCATGCCTTTGATTGTGTCTGGAAACAGGCATGGAGATATTAATTTTGCTTTCCTTTTGCATAAGCAGTCTCTGGAAACCTCTGTTTTGAAAACCAAGAGTAGGAATTGGCTCAGAGTGGTGGACTTTCCCCCAATTTAAAAGATTTCCTCCCATATTAGAAGCCTCCAGGAATAAATTTCATGCCAAGACCTTGCTGAGATCAGCAGAGCACACACCCTCGTGCCACCTAGAGTATATCAGCAGCACTCTGTAGTGCAACTGCACTATGTGTAGACATAGTTTAATCCAAGTGGTTTGGTCTGTTTAGATCTGCATTACCCTTTCCCCTTGTTAATTATAGCGTGTATGTTAACCTTGCTTTCTCAGAAGGAGTAGGGGTTGTGTTTTATCCATGGATTCAGGCCTGAGAGCCCCAGGAGAGAGTCCAGCAGAAAGCTGGAATTATTGGGAAGTTTTCAGTGTGTATTACTATGGGGGAGCTTCCATAACATCTTTAGAATCAGTGAGGTTTATTATCGTCTGCATCACCACTTGAAGTAAGATGTTTGCAAATTGGGGGATTAAGTGTGAAGATAATACAGGGTTAGGATTAAGACATTTAGGAAGATAGAAATACCTGTTTGAAATAACCTTATCTTTCATTGCCAGTAGTTTATGATGGTATGGAAGGAAAATGTAATCTATTAATATTTCCAATGACAGAAAAAAACTTTGATAACTGTCACTAGTGATGTTGTTAGCTGTACTCAAGTGCCCTAGTTCACAGGGAGAGGAACATATCTCCAATAAATTAGGATTTGTTACACCAGAATAAACGTAATTCACCAAAAGCCCTCCAAAAATCCTACCTATGGTTTTATTCCCTGAACAATAACTAAAGTGAGTTTTTATATTTTTTTTAAGAAGAATTTTTTTCACATATTCTGTAAATAAAGGAATTTTTGAAATATATTTAAGAATATAAAATATAAATGAAAATAAATCCTCACTAGTGTACAGAAAGAAACATCTAAATAACAGATGGTGACCTTTGTCCCTGCATGGAATGAAAAAATAGATGCTACATATACTGTCTTAATTTAGAAAAGGTAAGAAATCAATATTAGCAACGATCAATGAAATATTAATTTGATGCAATTTTTACAGCACAGTATATTTTACTTTCCCCCTTCCAATATTCCTGTTTCTTTTGTTCCTTGTTTTTTTACTTTTGTTTCACTCGTTCATTCGTTCTTTCAGAGATGGTTTATAAAGCAGTAGTTGGTATGCTTCTGGGTCTTTACCCTGTTTTGCGCCTGAATTTCTTTCCTGTAATTCTGTCTCCTCTCCTTCCTTTTTCCCTTCCCATTCCCCTTCCTGTTCCCTTTCCCCATCTCCTTTCTCCTTTCTTTTCCCCCCCTCTCCTTTCTCCTTTCTCCTTCCTTTTTCCCGTTTCCCCTTTCCCTTTTCCCCTTTTCCCCTTTTCCCTTTGCCCTTGTATTTTCCCTTTGCCTTTCCCTTTGCTCTTTCTTTTCAACAGCCAACGGCACAAAACCTAAAAATGTTTAGTATTAGTTTCAGATCAAAAAGCCCTGTGCTGATTCCTGCACCCAACAGGAACTAAGTGCAACCTTATAAAAAATTCTTGCAAAAGTTGGAATGGAGATGACATAAAACATTGCCAAATTATATTCTGAAGATATTTCCTCTCTACTGCTATTTGAATGAATAGGACCTCCTTCCTCTGATTCCTTTCACACATTTTTGTCTCAGCTTATGTGGTATGTGAATTATTATTCATGGTCTGCTGGGCACAACTTTGTTGACTATTACAGTTTTGGGCAAGACATGCTTCTATGACCACCAGCAAACATCCCTGTCTCCATGCCCTGCCCATGTCCAGTACTCCTCTGACAGGCAACCGTGAATAAAAGCATCATGAACCACAAATGGTCTGTCAGGATCCTGGAAACGTTTGGTTCAGCTCCTCTCTGGAGCCCTTGGACAAGGTAACTCCAAGTTAAAGCCTCTGACTATTGTATGATCTCTTTCATTTTTAGGGCACAGATTTAGAGGAAGCCAGAAGGATTCTCAAAGATATTATTCTACATAGGTGTAAACAAATATTAAAAATTCATGGAATTATTCGACTAGAATCAAATCAGTCTCTTTTGGGTTTTTATAGGCATTTTAAATGTGACCCGGGACGTCTTCTGTTTATTCAAGGTAAATACTCAGGTACTGTGACAGGCCTTATTAAGATAATATAGAAAATGAGATAATATCTGTGTCACTAGAATAGTGATTTCATTGGAACAAAAGAATGATAAGCTTTTCAAGGACAAATTCTATTTGTTAGTACTATATTTTTGTTTCACATTATAATATGATGCATGTAAAAACCCCAAAACACTATGACCTACTGCCACATGCCAAAATAGGTACCATTGTCCAACTATGGAATCATAATAGAGTGTCCCAATCTAGTCTGACAAAGACAAAATTCAGCCTCATTTAATTCAGGCTATTTTAACCCCCATCTTTCAAAGACTGTTAAGATATTTTAGTAATACTGTCTGATTTTCCACAGTGTACAGTGCTGGACTTTCAAGATTTACTCCCAAATATTCATGCACTTCGTGGCTCCACATGAGCTTGAAACATGGGATTTGCAACCATGAGCAGTAAAATATAAGCTGTCCCATGTACTCCACCCCATGTACAGGTCAGGTTTGTGAAGAAACTTCTCCAGGGCTAGGGTTCTGAATTTAGTGCCCAGATGTGCCTCATTATTTCCCATGTCTTTAATATTTTCAAGTCTTATATATGAAATAGTTCCATCTTTGCCCATGAAAGTGCTTCTGTATATATAAATATACACTTTCATTAAAAATAGATGTGCCTCTTAATCTTCATGCTTAGAGAAAACATGCTCAGAAGCAGTCACCATTTCAGAGCAAGCCATCACAAAAATCTGGCCTATATTTCAGTATCAACATGCAGATATTCACATCCGTTCTGAGTTGTATGACAGCATTGTTTGTTTGTGCAAGGCAAATATCTTATATAGCACAAATCACCATGAAATTACTGAGTAGTTACTTGATCATTTAATTAATGTGCAGTTACATAATAACTCCATGACTATTGAAGCCCTTCAGATTGCATTAATTATACTCAGAGTAATTATTCCCATCTGCTGACATGTATCTATGTCATATAGTTTTCTAGACAAAATAATTTTTTCTGAAACTAGTGACTGAAGAGAAGGTTTTAAAAACAAACCGGTCAGCATAGTCTTAATTATAGCACTTGGCAGTGTGAATTTAGTTCATCTAACATTGCATAAGGTAATTATGATATCTCAATAGAAAAAAATATGAATTGTACTTTGTAACTGATGTATCTCTAAGGACAAGATGCAAATATATAAATAACAATTAGAGTAAAATTTGTGCTCCAAAATAGGTTGGTCCTCTGGGCTACAGCTACAGTCCTGAAGATCTGGTTTTCGAGAGCAGTTTTGGGCATTTGTGGTCTCTGCAGAGGTGCCTGTAGCTTCCCTGAGAACCTCTGCTTATTCTGCATGCTACACTTGCTCTCTTTTTCAATGTCTGCAAAGTGCAGGGAGTTGATGGGAAAGAGCTGTACTTGCCTTTCCCACCCGTAGACAGGAATGGAGGGTATCTCTGAACCCAGTTAATGGAAGAGGAGCTGACTGTCTCTGCTCCTGCAAACTGAGACAGTAGTTACCTCCTCACTTTCCTTTATAACCTGAATTTCTGCTGAAATTATTCCAGTGGAACAGGTAAGGTTGCTTGTACTTAAATTATTATCATTCGTATTCAGAGTGCACATCAGCTCATGCTAAACAGAAGAATGAGTTTCTATATGACAAACAGGGGGCAATCTGGCATCCCTTTTTGGCCCTGGGTCTCTCTGCTGGTCCCTGACTTCCTGCTGCTCATGCCCAGACCCACCCCGTGCTGTGACCTCACAATGGAGATGGGCTCTCCAAAACAGATTTCCTTCAGCCTCTTTTTCTTCTGCATGGGTTGTCTGCATCCGTACTTGTAGGGTTGTGGGCAGGATTGTTTTTTAATGAAAACCAGCAACTTAAAAAATATCATGAATTTTTTTTTGCCCCAAACCTTAAAAATCTAAGTAACTTCCTCAAGTCAGGCTCAAGGACTCCTAAAGCCATTGTTATTTCAGTGGTAATATGATGACAAAATATGTACCTTGAGAAATAGTATTATGATTCATTAGTAAAATTTTGAGGAAAGGGATCAGTATATCTACACGCCTTTAAAGCAGTCCATTCTTTGAAAGTTCTGTACTATACACTTTATTTACCACAGTTTCAGCTTTTAAGTACTGTGTTACTATATCCAGAGCTGACTGAGTGAAAGGAAACACTTTTAGGGGGATTCTAGAAGCTACATGAAAAATAAGGGTTAGTATCTGCTAGAATGGGGGTAAGGCATTTGTATTGGATTTACTTGTGCATTACTTCAGTACATTTTGCCTATGAATTGCCTTCATGATTATGCCTGTCATTATCATTTAGGATGTTTATTGATGTTTTACTATTACCTTTGTTGAGAAGCAGTGTCCTGGAACAGAAAACTCAATAGGTCTTCCCCATAAAGTCAAAGAAACCGAACAAATCAACTTGGAAAGTTGTTCTCTGTCCCTCATTGCCAGCTTCTCCTTGAATAAAAGTGTTTAGGATTGAAAGTATTAAGAGCTGATATCAAGGTGCATAGATAATGACTTTATTGGATGTTGCCGCTGCATAGGTATCTGTGCGGTCTTGAATAAGTTCCCAAACTACTGTGCCAGTATGTTTTGGCCTTATTTCAAAAGGTACTAAATTTTTTTAAATTTTTTTTGTTTTTTTTTTTTTTTGTCCTCAAGGGCAGTCTTCTCTGCTGCTCCAGAGGCTAAAAGCCATACAACTGGACAATAACTTTTAAGGTTTTCAGCTAGCGTGTTTTGGTCTATTTTGGCAAAAGTTTTTAATGACTTTCCCCCTGCCCTCATCAGTGATAGATACCATTAACAGAAAGCTTCGAATTGTCATGAGACACGAAGCTGAATGAACAGACTCTGCCCTTTCAACTGGCAGTTTGTAAATAGATATTAAGTTAACAGCATGTGTTGTTTATACCTATAAACATCCTCTCAGGACATAGGTGACTTGAAATACACCTTGTCCTTACTACAAGGGGTAACTCGCTCTTAATTAAGTCTGTGCTTTTTGATATATGTTCCTTTGATTTGCTTTCGAGATTAAATAAACATGCTGTATTGGTATAAAAGTAAGTTCACTTGCATATATTGTGCTTTGGAAAAAACTTGACACTGCTTAAGGTAACAATAATAAAAGGCAAAAAAGAATTACAGTTAATGACACTTAAACACTTTAAAATAGTATTTAAATAGAAAATATATTCTCCATAAGTTGACTTTTAAAAGCAGGCTGCAAAAATACTAATTTTGCATCGTATTTACTTGCCTTGTGTTTCTGATATCAGTTGTGAAAACAAGAAATCACAGCTAAGCAATTCATTACACTTTGGCAAAAACTGTCAGCCTCTACTTAAAAGACTCAAAAATAAGTCACATCGAAGAATGCAAAATCCCATTGATCTTAAGAAGAAGAATCCCCTCAAAGATTGAAATAATTGGCATGTTTATATTGGGAAACTTAGACAGTGTCTTGATAGGGACTGCAACCTCCCTTTTTGCATCTGCATGCAAGCCAAAAACCCTGTTTTCTGTGGTGACTACATTACCTGAGGGCCAAAGCTAACACCTTGTATATTAAAATTGCAAATGTCTGTAAGCAAACATATAAAACCTGCTCTATAACCATGTACAAATGAGGTCTCTTCTAATTTTGGGAATTAGTGAGTTAAGTTCTGTAGGTACAATACATTTTCATATAACCCCAGTTGTTAATTTTACTTTTAGGCATATGAAAAATGGTCAGGTTTCTTTCAAGAAAAACCCACTAAATACAGATTCACTTCAGAAATCAAGAAGTAAATGTTGCTGATTTCTTGGCAGTGCTGCGGGTACAGTACTGCCAAATCACTTACTGTACAGTGTGAGGCTGAACCAAGAATCATAAAGGAGAACTAACTGTGCTAGTCACATGCATCAATTAGCTATGGTAACAGAATTGTTTTTAAACCAGGATTTGGACTTAATTTAAATCAAACTTGCCTCAAATTTACATGTTACAAATCACTGTGCCTGGAAAGAAATTGTGCTGAGACTCTGTAATTAGATTTTAATTTCAGGCAACCAGGCAGGGTTGGATTTGGTGGTAAAAAGTACTCCTTGCTTGTATAAAACACATTAATTCTTCAGATAAATAAAGATTCACCCTTCCCACCCCTGCCAGAGAATTACTCAACCATTTTTTAAAAAGCTATATTGTTAAATAGTTCTCTTCAGTCTTAAGCTGAAAACCAATATACCTTGATTAAGATGAGATTAATATTACTTGGTGAGAAGCTAAGCTGTCATATAATAGTCTGGAGGATCCGCAAAAAGTCAAAAAGATATTACAACACAGCATGAGCTACTCTCTGATCTTCTAAATATCTGGACTGTATTTGCTTCTACAATTTCTGTCTTATCTATCCTTCTTTATGTTCACCTGTAAGTTTATATTAAAACCCCAATAAGTAGTATGGCTTCTAACACTGAGGATTTAATACTGTACAGAAATTAACCACCTCAAGTACAGGTATTTGCACTTTAAAATCCTTCCTGCCACTGCAGTGCTTTTCCAAGATAGAAAAGTCTGGACAGAACTATCAATGCAAGCATGTATATATTAGAGCATGGAAATATAGACATACACGTGTGCATATCCGCCTTTTTTTTTTTTTTTAATCCAAAGGTTACAATGTACTAAAGGCCATTAATATGAGAAGTAACAGTAGCAGATATTATAATAAGTAGCTATATTGCAGTAGTGTGACGACTGATGGTTTCTCAGACATATTTACACCAGGTGTGATAGGAATATCTTTAGCATCCGGTACAGAATATCTTTACAAAACAGGTCTTTATGCAACTACAAAGTTCACTCTGGAGAAAAATGAAATAATTCAATTCAGGTCCTAAAAACTGGAAAACCAGCACAAACACTGTGGTCAGTAGGCTGTGGCTGGTGATGATCCCTGTGTAAGATGCTCACTTGATGCCCATGGGGCAGACCTGAAATGGGAAGGGCAGAAAGAGAAGCTCCCTTTGCTGCAGGGCATATGGAGAATCAGTGGCTGAGTTAGTAGGAGACCCACTCTCCCTGCTCCTAAGTTTATCCATTTGGCCATGCCACTCCTGATGATGAAAGGAATTAATTGTCAAACTCATTCGTTGCACAAATCACTCTAATTTGCTGTGACTTCAACAGCAGCAGTGCTGGCTGAGCAATCTGAGACACATCATGCTCATTATCATATGCTCAGACTGTCACCAGCTCTTGAGCAAAAGCAGAGAACCAGAGGGTAGGGTGTCGAGGTGGCCCAGGTGCAGGAGTCAAGAACAGACCTCTTTGCTACTTTGAGCGACCAGAGGGCAGGGTAGGACCTGTATCCTGCAGCCCACTGGACATGCTGCTTTTGCATCTGGGAGCAGGGAGCAAGATGCACATCCTAAGGCCAGTGACTTGAGGGTCACACTGGCCATGCTACCCCGTGAGATTTGAGCTGGTTGTGTAAAAGCAGGAATAAAACTCCTTGTGTCTTGTTTTCTGAAATAAAGCATCCCTCTATCGAGCTGCAGCAGTCCTTTGGTGAGATACAAGCTTTGAGCTGGCCAAATGAAGTACAGGCTCTTCTACTGAATCTGCCTGAAACATTTTTCTTATATCCCAGCTGTTACAGCACCGAGTCAACGGAGCTGTGAGATGAGGAACATATGCCTGTAACACTTCATTTCAACAGGCTCACTTAGTGTCTCTTACTTTGATCTTTCACTGTATACTTCCTGTAACTGGAGTTAGTTACAGGCTGAAACAAAGCCCAGAGCTACCAAAGAGGGTTTTTTCCCCCCTAAATATTCCTTTTGTACCAGATTCTGTTACCAAGTGTGTCAAATGAACCAGCTGGAAGACAGTGTCTCTGTGAAAATGCTGCCAAGAGATTGAGCTCTTTCTAACTGCCTTTGTGGCCATTGGTGTTGTACCATCATGATAACTCTGAACTAGCTACAGTTTTTCAGACCTGGTAATGCCCTTTATGTTCCATTTTAGGCTAGAAGTAGCCCAAGCTAAATGCAAAAAAAAGCTGCACAGAAGTTCTCTGGCTGAGTCAAAGAGTTAGTGCCTTGCCACTAGACCTATATCCTTCCTTGTCCTTCATGAAAACCAGTGCATTTTCAATACTAAGCTTTGGGTTTTATATTTACTATTAACTGTTCAGATGATGAATTCCTGGTTTCCTGAAAGAGAAGCTTCCATATGCTGCAGTAGTGTTTTCTGCACAGTGGATGGGCAGAGAAGAGTAAGTCTCATTAAACTTATTGTGGTCTTCTCCCAGGGAAGTGGTTGAAATGTCCTGAACTAGTTTTGACTACAATGGAGATGAAATATTGCTAAAAATATGTCAGTGAACACAGAAGGTTACAGGAGTAAGCAGTCTCTGAAAATATTTAGTTTTCACAGTCATGTATTCACTTCTTTTTTTTAATATTATCATCCTTGTAGCATAGCAAACAGATGAAAATAAACCACCAGCATTGACCTATAATGAGATTATTTTCTAACAGTACCACCTGGGTCTATGTATACAGAATATCTTTCACTGTCAGGTCCAGTTCTGTGATTCCAATGATCCTTGTTAAAAGAAAAACAAGTTTTACATACACATGAGAGCAACGCACAGGAATAAATCTTTGCTGGAATGCTGTGGGTTTTAAAAATTAAGTATGTAAATGTTGTACTGCATAAGCATGAGGTACATTTCAAATATATGGGGAATAGAAATTGAACTAGAATTCAGTTATTCTGGATTTTCATTCCTATGCTCATTTCATTACACTATAGAATTGCAGAGGAAGTCTTGCCATTTTCAGATCTTAGACTTCCTAATATGCATGTCAGGTTGCACGTTTTTTGTTATTATATATCAAGGTAACTGCTTAGTGCTTTACAACATCATTAGGGATCTTTTTGCTAAAGTCAACAGGAAAAAGAAAGTCAGTTCCATTACATTTCCCAAAATTCTAAACTTGTTTAGTTTTTTGGCATAGGACTCCAGAGCCTTAACTGAAATCACAAAGTTTCCCAGCATATACTCTTAAGCAAAGAAAACTTGAAGAAGAATTCCCTTGTAAATATGAAAAAAAATAATTTAAGATAAACATTTGAGATTTATGGAGGAAGTTTTCTTATGTGTCCTCTAGCCTGCAAGGCCAATTAAAGCAGAGTAATTTTTAAAATTTTAAGTACTGTATGTGTGTTTGTGGAGCTGTTCTAACACTGCATGCTCACCATTCTCCTCTACACTACCAGTTAATAAGCTCTGCAGAGATGGGACTGTGCCCAGATTTTTTAACCATATTAGTACCTAGAAAAGTGAACAGCAGCTAGAGACTCTTTAAAAGCCTGATTTTTTTGGGAAGTAGCCTATTGAGGGCCTCTGTACTGCTTGGACCTTAAAAGGTGTCATATACAGTCTTACCTGGATTGAACACAACCAAAATGCTGAAAGAAATACATGACACAGAATCTGAATATGTTCAATAAGAAGTTACAATAGAATCTGTTCTAGGAGAAAAAACAAATCCCTAAAATCAAACCTGGGAGAAAACCACCTTTAAATTTTATTTTAGGGAGTGGAATTAACAGAAGTGAAGAAAAAGACTCTGTAATAGAGATTAAAAGCATTTTTAATAAGATCATTGAATAATAAAGCTAATGTATTTATATGTATGTTTCGAAATAAGGTTGTAATCCAGAAATGATTACCAGTTTGAATGATAAGCCACAAGAATCTGGAAAGGGATGTCTTTCCAGAAATCATTCACCCTGCGAAAAAGAGTTGTGGGGGTAAAATATTGGAAATAGGGACAAATGAAAAAGCTTTGCACAAAAGTATTAGACATATGGCTTGTTTACATGTCTAGCTACTAAATAGATAGCTTTAGAAAAGCAATTTGTGAATTTTACACTTAAAAGACTGCTGATCCTCTGGTGTGTTGCAAATGTCCACCATGTCTACCCCAAAGTCTGTGGCAGACAGTGTTGGCTTTAAGCAAGCTTTGCTTGCTTCAGCTGAAATCTTACACAAGATATTAACTGAACATTATCAGAATATTCTGATATAGTAGAATAGACACCAATATTGATTTGCTGGTGACTGTCATTAACTAGAGTCTGTTGTATTATTATGATTACCTCAGGGATTCCTTAGTCTTCTTCCAAGAGGAGCCAGAACTGTGTGCTTGGCTGGAGGATGGCAGCCTCATCTCAGGCTGAGTCCAGATGAGGCAGCTTGTCAGGATTTCTGTTTCTGTTGTTTATAAACTGCCAGTCTTCTCTCTGCCCCTCTCCATAAAACTTAGGGCTTTGCAGATCTATTTAGTGAATAAAACATCCAAAAAAATCTCCATCATTGGCTGGAAACCTGCAATGGGAACCAAAAGACTTATTCAACATTGGAATGACTGGGAAATAAATCATTCTCACCCAGAAGACAGAAGACTTCTTAAAAAAATGCTATTGTATCTTTCACCTGTGTGATCTGTCATGTTGATGGACCTGCCCTCTATGATAACTTCAAAAATTTTTGGGACTAGGCAGAATGAGAAAATCACAAAGTATGGAGACACCATGAACAGGTAAGAGAGGAATACAAGAGGCAGTGGAAAGCATGGCATCTCACACAGGTACCACGAGGGTCTCTTTACAGTCTGATATATGAGGACAAGACAGTAGAACTCTGTTTTTCCTTCCCCCATGAAGGAAAAAGAGACAGAAGACCTTGAAAAATCTCAGGCTATTTCAGCAGTCCCATGGTCACAGAAAGCCTCTGATTTTGAAAATAGTTTAAAAAATAATTATGTTGAGGTAAAAACATCTTTTAAAAAGTACTGCTCAGCAATGAAATGTTTCTGTCCCCTTCAAATTGCTAGTCCTGAAATCATGCCAACAATATCCTTTTGCAGCTGATTTTATTGACTCCATTTACTTTTTGTTATCCATTTATTTATTCTGTCCTTGTTAGCATTTTGTGCTGTTTCTTATTTCCTCTCCCTATCCAATCTCAGTTCAACCATCAGATTCCTCTTTTTTTCATAGCTTTTTCAGTTTTTTTCATATCAAGGTTCACATGTTATTTTAACTCCTCTTATACTTATGAAAAGCCATATATCTCTGTGTTAAATAATGACAGTATATGCTACATTTGCTAGGAAAACAAGGCAGAGCTTTTATTTTCCTATGAATGTGTGAAGAGCCTTTGGGATTGCAATTCCCACTAGCAGTTATGGGAACTGTGTAGATCAATCTGTTTTACCTATAGCCCCCATTTATTCTTTTAGTCCCTAACATAAAAGCAAAGTAATCAGATGAAGCTTTCAGTGTCCTGTAGATTTTAGTAATAAAAAATGATCAGTCTATCTCAATTTTATATTAAATTCTAGGGTCAAAATAGTTGACATTTAAAACTCATCAATGTGTACCTAAAGAAGTTATCACATTCTTGCTCCACTCTTACTCAGGCAAAACTGGAACAGAGTTCAGTAAGAGTTCAGCCTAAATTGAGTTGCATAAATCTGGTTAAAGAATCCAGGATTTGTCAATGCATTTTTAATATATTTGAATATTACAGAAAATTCCATTGATTCATTCTGACTCCATAATCAATGCCTACCTATTCATTGGCTTTCTCAGACAAAAGGGAACAGTACACAGAAGTGTTAATAATATAGAAGTGACAGAAGTGCTTATATCTTTGGTTACCATCCCACGGTCCATTTTGACCAATGTCCTTATCTCCATTGACCAAGAACATGATCCAGAACTCACAAGAGTCAGTGGCAATGACCCAGCCCAGTGAAGTGAACTCTGGGGTCAGCATCAAAGGAGCTGAACTGAAGTGTGGTTTGAAAGACCATGAGAAGGATTAGCAAAACAGAAGGTTTTGATTATGAAAGTGCTTTGGTAGCAGAACAGAGTCAGCCCTTTGTCTTTCAGGCACAGCCATTTGCAAAAGTGAAGACTGTTGATGGAACAACTTGCTTTAGCAATTTATAGGAAGGAAAACGCATGACCCTTGCAATGAAAATAATTCAGTTTCTGTTTGGGTGTTGTAGCATGTCAAACAGGTGTGGTGAACTTACTCCCTGTACTTCATTATGACAGGACCTATGAAGCGCAAGTGTTTATACTTTTTATTTATCTAGGAAGAAAAGCTTTACAGAACTCTGCCTGAGACTGAACTCTTAACATGGTTTATGCCTGAAAAGCAATTCTTCATCAGCAGCAAACCTCATAAAAGTTTTCTATTCCACAGTGTACCAAAAGTCATTATGTGTAACAGCACTCTTTTTGTGATGATATTAATGGCTGTCCTCAAGTGAGTTTCAAATCCCCAAATAACAGGGTTTTTTTCTTAAATCAGTGAAACCCCCTAAATTTACTCAATCTTGAGAGAGATTAGGCCCCTGCATATACCAAAACCAACAGAAAATAGTAGGTGAAAGCTCTGAGTAGGACAGAATTAAGGAAAGTGAATGAAAGTCCACCTAGAAGAGCGGTTTTGCAATTCTGAAGGCTGCTATAGTAAAAAGGCTGTCCATTAAGTTAATTGAGAACAGGACCCTGAGAGCTAGCTCAAATATTCTTCTAGCTGGGCACAGACCTGACTGCAGTGTAAATCTGGGAGTTCTGTGTTGGGAAAATGCCTTTTGATGCTCATTGCAAGTGTGGAAAGAACATATACAGACTTGCTTTGTAAATAAACAGGATTACACCAAACATTATATCTGTCTCAGAACATCCACTTCTAATGGTTTATTTTAATGACTTATTTAGATGGTAATTTCCTGCATTATTCTGTGTTTACATTGCAGGTACTGAGTCAGACAATAAAGTCAAATGCATGATCTCAAGGCTCTCTCTGTCACAATCCAAGAGTGACATTTTGCTGCTTTCTGAAGGGAGCAAGCAGGCACTCAATGCTCATCTCATCATTTTGAAGAGCCAAATTAAATTGCTTGTGAAGAAAATGAAACGTGGCATTAGGATCCAGGCTTGGATGAGCTCTACCAAAATGATTGCTCATGGTCCAGCTCACAGTAAAATATACAGGAACTGGTGTAATTGCAGCAAATACTGTGGAGCAGCCAGGTCAAGAGTGTGATAGGCAGCTGATGTCAGCTTGCCACTGAAATTGTGTGCAATATTCTGTACTGTGTTCTCACTGCTCGTGGGAGAGCAAGAGAACATATGGCTTCCCTGGAGCAGCCTATGTGGTGAATTAACAATGTGTAATCTTGGAGAGATATATACTGCCTTGGTCCATCCTGCCTCTGCATGCCTAGATCAACTCACCACCACCTGACCCAGACACCTTACACTCCTTGTGGTCCCTGACAGCTGCGTTTTTTTCTCTTCTGTGTTTTAAACTTGTTTTTTATCGAAGAAGTCTGAGTTGTAAGGCTTATGACACAGCAGATTCACAGGAGCAGGGGATGTAGCTGAACCAGGCTGGAACTCTTTGCAGGCACTGTAATGCTGTATGCCAGTAATATCTCACATGTCATCAATCTTCCCTTAAAATGGGAAGTTCTTGACAGAGAACTTGTTTCAAGGAAAAACTCCCCAGATGTGGAAGACGGTGAAGGAGTGCCTCAAGACACAAGCCATTTATTGAACATGCACTTAGAGGAATTATATTTCAGTGGCAAAAGAGGTTTATATTGGTTTCAAAAGAGGAAGTGAGCCTTATGATTAAACAGCAAAAATATCTAAATGCTCTGGTCAGAGAAGAATTTTGTATTTGTGAGTACTGTGAGATTTTGTGAGTATTGTGAGTATTTGTGAGATTTTGTGTTGTGAGTGGTGGACCATGATCAAGACCCATGCTGTGTGTTACCTCTTCTGCCCTATGTTATACACAGAGCAGTCTCTTCTCTTTAAGGTGACCCACAAGTAAATGGGTTGAAAAAGTATGACAGATTTTCTAATGAATTCTTTTTCATATTCAAAGTGGATCTTACCTCTTGAAATATTTGTAAAGCTTTGACCAGACTGTCATCATGGGTCTTAATTGTACATTTTTGTCATGGACTATTTCACCATCCTCTTGTGACAGAATAACCCTTCCAGGCCAACCAAAATCTGAGTGATCTTCTCTGAATATCTAAGATATCTCAGGAGTTTTTGAGTATATATCTCTCAAATGGAGTAATGAACATGGTACCTAAAGATGTGGTACTTCCTGAAATACAGCTAGGTATTACTTCCTCTGCTCTCTGTGAACTTGACACTTAGCATGGAGAAATATTTATTTCACAGGCTTTAGGAACTCCAGCAGTGTGATACAGATGGAAATGTGTCCAGGAGCCTTTATCCCACTAGCTGGGAATACTCCAATGACAGGGTTATCACTTGAATCAGAAAACTCCTCTGTGACACGTGTTTTGGCATTTTTCATTAGATAAAGTTGTTTCAGGCACAGTGAATACAAAGGTCTGAGCACCTTTCTTCAGCCTAATTAAATTGGATTTCTTATGTTTTCTTAGTCTGTTGAATAGTCTTGGGAATAGTTGAACTGAGTTAATTTGATCTCATCCAAGATTTGAAACTGATTTATTTCTTTGCTTGCCTGACAGATTAACATCAAGCTTCAAAGTAATTTCTTACTCAAGTGTATTTATGCTATGCACAAGTTCCATCTCTTTCTGCATTTTAATTGTCTGCAAGAAGTTTTTCAAGGAAGCAAGGGAAAGGGGAGAGCTTCAGGTGAACCAGGACAGACCTGTGCATAGTTCTAAAAGCAGATGTGGTGTTGATCCCCATGTCAAATCCAACGTGGCAGAGGTTTCTTACAACACAGCATTTACATCCCATGTGCTTTGACAGTGAGTTTGTATTAACTGGTAGGTCATCTACAGGAGACTTGCTCCTTTTGAGCAGTGCTCATGCAGGTGCCAACCCTTATTACAGCTGTGGTATGTGGCGCTCTCAGCAGCACATTCATCACATGGATGGCTCAGGATGGACAGGACCCTCTGCAATGGACCCTCACTGCTGGTGTGCACTGCTTTTACTCTTACAGGGGTAATGCACTGCACTGCATATGGATCCACTCTTGGCAATGCAGAGAGAAGTGCCACAGCTTCTGAAAAGGCAGAAAAAATACTTCCCATGATCCAAAGTTATTGCAACACATACTCCAGTGCTCATTGTCACTTATTTATTAGGCCCACATTGCCTACTAAGGGTAACCTGTTGCAGAGGCTGGTTGCGGTTGGACCAGCCAAAGAAACACACAGCAGAGGAACATTCCGAGTATGAGTTCCTCATGTGCAAACCGAAATGTGTGTTTGTTGAGCAGTCCTTCAGTTGTCTTCTTACTTGTGTAACTTCTGATGAATCATTAGTTTCCTGTATGTAGCAACATTCCACATAGATGTGGTGGACAACATGCAAGTACAGAGTATATAAAGTATCTAACCAGTTTAAAATTTAAGTAATTTATGTGCAAAACCCAAGAGGTGGGAAGAGGTAGGATTACATAATTTCCCCTAACCATGTGAATAAACGAAACATGGTAAACATCCCCTAACCATGAGACAATAAATGAAATACAGCACGAAATTTTCTGGTCACATAAAATTATGCAGCATATTTTCAATCAAGAACAGAACAGGAAATTTATCGGTTTTGAATTTTACCTGTAACGTGACAAAGCTGCACTGAAAAAACAAGTAAGAACCACTGCAAACCTTTCTACTCCCTAACAAAACATGAGTATTTATTTTCCTTATGATGTAAATACTAATAAATTATGAATAGTTTTGGTAAAAATTATCTAATATATCCATTTAAGGCAACACATTATAAATGTAAAAATAGTGTAATTTAACAGTTATGAAGCTCTTGTTTTCATTTCCTATGGAATTTGTTTAACTACCATCACTAGAACCATCTATTAATTATATTTTAAATTTTAATGAATATTGATATGAAATTTGTTAGAAATTGAAATACAGAAAAGATCTTGTTATTATGCTGATGAATCTGACCTGTGAGATCAAATCCACAGGTGAAAATGAGTTGACTTGTCTAAGTCAAGATTATTTGTCTACTAAACAGTTTGCAGAAATAATTCTTTACAACCAGCAACGGGATGTATTGAAAAAAGCTATGTATTCCAGAGTCAAGACTGTGAAATACACCAATTGTAAGGAGAAAGATAGTTAAAAAAGGGAACTAATTTGAACCTTTGCCTAAAATTCCATGCAAAATGAATTAACGTGGAACCAAATAAAGATATTCATTTTATATATAAATTTCTGTGTAGTTCTGCACCTCATTGCTTATGTGGATGGTATGAGTTAGAAAAAACTTAGGTTTGAAAAAGTCAAGTATCTCAGATTTCCTATGTGGTCAGAGCTGTGATTTCCCAAAGATTTTATGCTCTGCTCTTCTAAGATCTGATGGTAGATTTCAAGTGCATAACAGGTCAAATAATCTTTGGAAGTTTGCTTTTCAAACCTAATTTTGGCACAATATTATGAGGACACTTTGTACGAATAAAGTATATTTGGATGGTCAAAGCAAAATTTCAGGACAAATTTACGCTCTAGTCTTCCAATAACTTTTCAAAACATATTTGGAGAGACGCTAATTAAAAAATCAAGTTGAATTTTTATTTTTCCCATGGACCTGGTGACAGGATTTGTTCGGATTTTTTAAACAAATATATCTGTGCAAGCAATCTTGCAACTTTGGATAGTGTCAGACCACAGGAGGAAAAGAAAGCATACGAAGATACAAGAAGTTTGAATCACCTGCACCTAAGAATAAAGAAACAGATAATTGTAGAAGAACAAAAATTACTCTAACAAGAAAATGTTGAAAAATATAAGGCAAACTACTGCTTACAGTTCTTGCCAGGAAACTATCTATCAGGGGACTACTAAAGAGGTTTAATTCTGGGGAGTTTGACAGTGGGACCAGATGATATGCCAAAATAGGTATTTTAACAAAAGGACAAAAAAATTAAGGCTGAGACACTCCTATAGTTTTCATCAATGGAAGTTTAAGACCAAGACTCCGGTCCTAACAGAGGCAGTTGTTCTTCTTCCTTGTCAGAAGGATACGGGAAGAACAGAAGGATACAGCATGTGTATATCAGCCAATGTAAAAACAGAACAGAGCAGCATTAAGCCCTAAGCCACTGTCTTTAAACGTGTTATCACTGGGATGCTAAAAAAAGGTAGAGCCACGCCACCAAATGCAATGAAATATCATCCATCTTTATGGTTTTTTTGTCATTACACAAACGAGCTTCTGATTTTGCAACACAGTTTCAGGTCTATGGCTCAAAAGCTTTGGCTGTGCCTGCGCTGCCAGGTGGTTGCCTTCTGTGGTTTGGTCTAGTTTTCCAGCCCAAATCAGCACATCACAGCTTCCTTCTGCTCTGTACATTCAAGTTTCCTACAGAAACCTGAATGTGTGTGTAAATGGGAGCTGCGAGGAGCAGTGTGCATGCCTGAATCCCACTGTCATGTGAGCTGACACGTGGCCACGTGCTCACACACCTGGGAGACACTCGTGTCTCCCCTTGTGTAAACTTATCTCGTCTCAGGTCTCAGAGTCATGACATTTTCTTACTTTGCCAGTGTGTTAAGATACATTCACAAGCACTTGTGAATACCATATCTGACACAGCAATAGGTCTTAGAAACAGACAAATGGCAGATTTATAAGTTGCTCATCAAAGAAAGTGTCAAATATATTTCAGCTTCTCTAAATTGTTTTACTTGTTCTTGTGCAAGGATAATTTTTAGCAATACTGATTGGAAAAAAAACCTCTTGGCCAATTGTGATTTTTGCTTATCAGTTTGACTGTGGAATGGTCTATATTATTCATGAATAATTGGATATACACTTCAGATTCAGTACAGTGAAGCAATTCACATAATGACACAAGTAGTCTAAGAAAAATTCAAAACCCTCTATGCTCGTTCCACTCCCGTGTTTTCAGAGCACCTGTCTATTTGCTAGGAAATAGTAAGTTACAGCTTTTTTAGTGCATAAGATTACAGATTTTGATTAATTCACCAGCCTCTGTGCTTTACCTTTTCTAACAAGGGCAGGTGACTGCCTACTATAATCATAATTACAAATTTAGAGTACTAGTGACATATATCTTTGGTCTCTACCCAAATGCAACATGTTTTGATATCAAGACTCCTTAATTAAAAGGATATTAGGTGACAAGAAAACTTACAGCACTTCACATTAATCTGAATCATAATACCCAAACACTATATTGTATTTCTGCCTGTTCCAGTACCTCTGTAATTTTATCCACATTGTGACACAATTCTGCTCTTATCACAAATGCATTGTGGTATGTGAGTCTGCAACACACCCCTGATTTTGCTAAGTTGTGAAGAAAAGGATAATATGTGAAGAAAATATTGTCTGGAAATGCCAGGTAAATACTGCTGAGTAGAACCTCACTGTGCAAGAACACACAAGCATCTGGAAAACAGCACTCAGCTAGCCTGCAAATAGAGGTCCGAATGCATGAGAGTGCTGATGGTTCTTAAACAACTTCACACCTCAATACAATAATTGTCCCCATCCTATAATCCTTTGCCCTAAGTCAAACCCCTTGTCTCCCTCCTTCACCACACCCCTCAACTCTCATCTCTCCTCTGGCTGCTACCACGGCCGACATCCAAGATTTGGCTTCCAGCGTTCTGCACCTTAGAGGCAACGCGGTTGTCCTGGTGCTTTGCCCTGGCAGCGGGGATCGCCTGCAGCAGGCCCAGCTCCCACACATTCTACCAGCTGTAAGACCACAGGGTATCCATTCTCTCAGAAATTCCTATGAAAGATGTCTGGATACCTGGACAGGTCCCCAGGCCTCTTTCCAGCCTTTGCAGCTGGCTGTTATTTTCCTGCTTTTTTTCACTTTGACTCTTTTCCTGAAATGGCTTTGTTTCATTTAAACAACAACGGTTTTTGGGTAGTTAATGATGGCATTAGTAGATCAAGAGGAAATTCGGAGAGAATTATGTGTTTTGGGCAGAACACTTATAGCAAGGCTGTGCAAAATTGCTGATAAGTAGTGTCTGGGTTTGATCTGCGTATCAGGTATACAGAGAACTTTTTCTTAGAGAAAGAAACAATATGTACTTACCGAAATTCCATCTGTAGTGTCTTATATCGGGTATAAAATCACCGATGCAAAGAAAGAGCACTTATTTTTTACTTACAACCACCAAAAAAAGAAATGGCAGCTAGAAAGAATACCTCTTCAGTTTTTACTGCTAGCTGGATCAGCCTCATAAATGCCTAAACTCATATATAAAAATGTTAATGTTTTCCAATTGCTACTCTGAATTTATATTTATTGCAGTACAACGTATCCATTAGCTCATCTATCACCAGTAAATTTGTTACTGCTTCAAATATACAGTACATAACTTTGCAGCAATTTCATTTTACAAGCTAATAATGTACTGTAATGTAGCTTACAATATCATGTAGATGTATTTGATTAGGGAGGTTCAGCAGTCAGTCAGGTTGAATAGTGGATTACATGAGAATCAAGTTTTTAACTTATTTACTGTACAAATGAACAGCTTTGTTGCACATTAAACATGTTAATTTAACAGGTGTGTCATTTGATTTCCTCAAATATTCATTGAAGAGGAACAAATGGTATTTTGATTCAAACTGAAGCACTAGACTTAAAATGATTTTTTGATGCTTGACATGTTTATTCTATAAAAAGAGTCGTAATTGTATTTAAATTGTATCTAAATTTATTGTATATATATATTTATGTATTTATATATTTGTCTATTGTATGCTATATTCCACTATCTGCAGGAATTTCCCAGAAGTAAGAGAGGTGATCAAAATATTTTCATGAAATATTATTAAAATAGGGAACTTTTTTCCCCCCTAAACAAAGCAAAGCTTCAAAAATATACTACCTAGAAGGANCCCCCCTAAACAAAGCTTCAAAAATATACTACCTAGAAGGAGATTTTCTAGCAAATTTTGTAAAATGTTAGAATTTTTCACTTACTATATGGATGTGCTGAAATTCTTATCTGTGTTCTGTATGGAGAGGTAGTGTCCCTGTGCTATCTGCAAGGTGAGGGGTAAGGCAGGGATGTCCTCACACAACACCTCTTTCTTCATGTTCTCCAGGCAGGAGTGTGTTATTTCCAGTGGGCTCAAAGGTGTTCCAACACATGGGGTAGGAATTCTATGGGTTAATATTTGGCTTCCTATTCAATCAATCATTGAATCAAGGGAAAAGAAAATTCCAATTGTATTCTAAGAAAAGTATCTACCAGGATTTCTAAAATGTGAAATTTCTAGATAATTTGTTTTTGAAACTGTGTCTTTTTTGGAAGGACATTGGTGTATTAAGATGAATCTGTAAATCCTCAGAGGGGCATACAGCTTCACAGAATAATAGAATGGTTTGAGCTGAAAGGACCTTAAGCATCATCTCCCTCCAATCCTTCTGCCACGGGCAGGGACACTTTTCACTTGATCAGGTTGCTCAGAGCTCCATCCAGCTTGGCCTTCAACACTTCCAGTGATGGGGCACCCACAGCATCTCTGGACAACCTGCACCGGTGCCTCACTACTATCACAGCAAAAAATTTCTTCCTAATATCTAATCTCAACCTACTCTCTTTCAGTTTGAAGCCATTCCTCCTTGTCCTGTCACTACATGCACTTGTAAAAAGGCCCTCTCCATCATTCTTGTACATTCCCTTTAGGTGCTAAAAGGCCACAATTAGGCCACCCTGAAGCCATTTCTTCTCCAGGCTGAACAAACCCAGCTCGCTCACCTCCTCATACAAGAGGTGCTCCATCACTCTGACCATCTTGATGGCTTCCTCTGGACTTGTTCCAAAAGCTCCGTGCCCTTCCTGTGCTGGAACTCTAAAGATGGAGGCAGCACTGCAGGTGGGGTTTCACCAGGGAAGAGTAGAGGGCCAGAATTCCCTCCCTCCCCTGCT